>NDGM011181335.1:0-14056 GCA_002564305.1 Octomys mimax | reverse complement strand
AGTGTGTGTGTGTGTGTGTATGTGTGTGTGTGTGTGTGTGTGTGTGTGTGTGTGTGTGTGTGTCTAGAAGACATTAGAGCACTGCTGCCCCCACTGACTGATTTTAGGGAAGTTATGCATGAGTCTTGCTTTTCTTATCCCCAAATTGAAGTAGCTATATGTTCTTATCAGCTGTGACAAATTCTGTCACAATAAATATTTTAAAGTAAACACAGAATAACTGGATTCTGTGCATGATTCTAAGGTCCATTTTTTGCAGCATGAACAAATGTCTTTTCCGTTATAAGATGTCCATTATTATAATTATCTGATTACTACTATTAGTGTTATTGGGCACTACTAAAAACATATCACACTTGAGCTGTAACACTCTACAACAAACTGTGACTAACGACTGAATGCAGAATAAGATTCAGAGCTGTAACCTCATTGTTGTTTACCTGAGCTAGTATCTTTAATCAATATTTCTTTGAATGATTCAATCTATACACATATAATACATCATAAAAACTTTGGGAAGCTAAAATAGTTTTCCTTCATCGATGTTGAAGGCTTAGAAATCTTTATCAGATGCATGTTTCTCTTATGAGTGTTTCTCTTTATTTATCTTTAAGATCATGGTAGATACATAAAACATAAAATGTACTTCACAGCGTGCAATCATTACCATGACCTAGACCCAGAACTCTTGCATGACTCCCAACAATCAGCCCACTTCCATGAAGCACTCACTTCCTGTTCCCTCTCCTCTGGCCCCAGTCAACACCAGCCTGCTTTCTCTCTCAGTGGACTTGCTCACTGGCTCGGTCTCTCTGGGGCATACAACATGCAGCAATCTTAGGTCTGGTTTTCTTCCTTAGCTTGTTTTCACAATTCCTCCTCATTATGGCAGACATCATTATTTCATTCTCAATAATTTTCCATGGTAGGTATGTTACAGAGAAGTCACTTCCCACCTCTTAGATGTGCAGAGTTTGTGTATCAGGACACGGAAGAATGGAGTCAAGCATGAAGGAAGTTAAGGGCAGGAAAAGTTTTATTAGGAGAAAGCCCCTGAGAGGAAGAGGGGTCCTGAAGATGGGTTGTCTCTGAGCTTTTTATCTAGGGATTTTTGTATGGCACCATCATATCACAGGTTACCTCAGAACTCTTCTGATTTATGGTGGACCTAATTGCTTTTTAAGTGCCTATCAATCACTACCCAATTTAACTATCTGTAATAGGTATGTACAACATTTTAGCTACACTTTAGTTTATGGTTATTGGATCACTTTCATTTTTTTAACTGTCACTAATAGTGCTACTATGAACATTCAGGGGCAGGTTTTTGTTCAAACACCTGTCTTTAGCTATTTTGAATAAATAGGAATAGAGTTTTGAAGTTCTACAGGAATTCTATATTTCTGAGCACTGAAAAATAGTTATCAATAGTAATTACACTTTTTATGTTCAGCTTGTGTGTTTCTAAGTGTACTGTAATTCTCAGATCTGTCCTATGAGGTAGTTAAAATTATCACATTAATGAGGTGGCTGAGTTTGAGAAGGCATTGTAAAAATGAAACACCTTTATTTTGTTGGCTCTAGCCTAAATTTATAGCTCACCAACAAAAAGGGTGAGTCCATAAAAACTGATAGGAAAAAATCTCTGATATATATATATATATATATATATATATACACACACACAATATATATATATTTCCCTATGATATTAAAAATACTGTGTCACACTGGTATTAATTTTGTTGTTGTCAACCAAGTCAACTATTCTGAATCAAATTTATTATTTTCTCTTAAGATGAATTATTTCACATTAAGTGAATTTAACAAAGGTTAAAGTTCTTCATATTTGATCCTTCCATCTATCTGTTTGCAGTAAACATTAATTTAACCAGCATGAGGTATGACAACTGAATATTCACTGTGAAACATTCATACAATTCCACACATTTTGCTTCCTAACTTTTCATCAGATTTGCAAAACAAGAGTGTAATTGTGGTGTATTTGCTTCTTTATTAGAAAAGAGAACGTAATGATTTTGGAAGGGAATATCATGGAGACGAAAGTGCAGACATCAAGAAGGATGCTGTCATGTTAGATGCTCTAGGCATCAAAGTGACAGTGTTGTATTAAAGATAAAAGTTCCTGCAGGCTCCAGGGTGCAGTACTCCATCGTGGTTCTTTCTTAAAAAATTCCAGAAGTCACTGAGTATAAATCCTCAGCACCTTCTTTTATGTGCCACTTTATATAGTAGCTTCAAACCTCCTTAGGAATGCTAATAAATTTTCTCTGTTTGATTACAGGCGTCACAGAGCTTATAAAAATACATCTAATTTTGGTGAGAAGAATTTAAAAATTGTCCCATGTCCTATGTAACATATAAAGCTAGTGGTTATGAAAGTTATGGAAGTGTCATCACATTTATACAGCTACCATTAGAGCTTTGGGTATTCCGAAAGGAATAACATGTAAAGATTTTCTCCAAGTCAGATATTAAGGAAGGATGATTTTATAAAGTGAAGCCAAGACAGGAGAATAAACATTATTACTTATATTTCTATAATATTTGAACAGGCAACAAAGGATTTTAGCTGATCATCCTGAAACCTATTATAGTAGACACTTAAAAAATAACGAGGTGCTGTATTAGGCCCTCAAGGCACATCGCTTCAGTCCATACGTGCATATAGAGACATCATCATGAACAGTGAATGTGTACGCACCCCTTTATGTCATGGTGATATCTTGAGTTAAAAATTATTTCACGTCAATAAACTTATAACTTTCATATTTTATTTTATGCACAAGCAAGTAGACTAAAATGTGTTCTTTCTCTAGATATATGTCTCACTTATTGCTGAATTTTCATAAGATAATGATCTAAGTTTATTCTAGATGAAAGCTTGGGCTTCTTCAATGGCTTTAGACAGTGCTTTGAAAAAGTGGCAAGGTAATACCTTAGGACGGAAGAGCTGGCATCTTTGATGCCACATCATGCTGATCACACTTTTCAGAAAATATCACTGGGCATCGTGAAACACTTGATGTAACTGCAGAATTTTTAAAAAATTAGAAGGCCAAGGTTAAAGTACAATCACTGAATTTCACTTAACAAAACAGGTACCGGACTAGTTTGGCCGCCCATAAATGAACTATTCCTATTGAACTCTACATGAGATCCTTTCCTACCAAATCTACACAACCAAGCCCATTGTTAACCAAATTTAGAGCGACATCAGTCCCATCCTGTACGTGGAGTGTTCTGCTCACTGCAATTTGTGCTGAAGTGTTTTCGTGCATTTTCTCTTTGACTCGGCATGAATCATTGAGTGCTTTATGGGCTTGTTTACTACCTAGAATGAAAAGGTTACTTGGAAAGCTGGCTTCAGAAAAATCCATGTGAGGACCAGTAATGAAGACTTAATTAGATTCCTCAGGAATCCTTGCCCCACCAGGATCCCACAAGCAGGCACATAGTACCAAAAATGAAATCTCTGTGGACATCACACCTGCCTGCTGAGCTTATTGACTTACAGACTTACCCAGAACTCCTAGCAGGTGGTGGAAAGCATCGCTGAATGACACACTAGTAACTTGAAACATAGAGTATATGAAGACATTGCGTCATGTAGTTAGGGTGATAACATTTTCAACACATCCAACAATTAAATATTTGGGTTTCTTCAACATGTATATTGATTGTGCATTAAAAAAAAATTAATTATGTAAATTGTCATCTGCTTTTGGAAATAATCATGCTCAATGGAAAACCTAAAGAGAATGTTTGAATACTTCCAGTGCCATCTATTGGTTGTTAAATTTGTTGTTTCAGTGCTAAGCCAGGGTATATCAACTATTATTAAGTAAAAAGGAGGAAGAACCTCACACACATTCTAGATTAAAACATCCAGTGGGATAGTAGAAAGGTTACATATGCTGTAATACTCCCCAGGATTCCTATATGTAATGTTCTAAATTGACTAATTTACCTCATATAAAAAGGAATAGACAGGAATACAAGTATTTTAAGTCATAAATTCTAGGCTAACAAGGATGGAGTGGATTGTGTTTAATACCTACCATAGAATATTTTACTGATGTTACAAACAAAACAAATGACTTTTCTTTACATAATGAATAATTCTCTAAAAGCCTTGTAGCTTTTACAAATGCAACGTTAATCTTCTTTTGTCATTGCAAGTATAAAGGAAGCTATTTTGTGTCAAAAATGGTTCAATTAATAGCATTTTTTTCCTCATGCAAGGATCAAAAATGAACAGTGAAAAGATTATGAAATACGTTTTTCAAGATGTCTTCTCTGAAGCTCTCTTTTGACATGTGCATTATAATTGTTGAGTTAGGTAATTTGAGCATGCATTTAGAAGGTATGAAATTAATTAATTTCAGGTAAAAAAATTATTCAATTTTTTGAGTATAACTAATTGAATAATGGAAAGTCATGCCCGGGGGGGGGAGGGAAGCAACCCTTTATAATTCTGGCTTTCTTCTCCTGCTTCTCAAAATGAGGACTTCCGTGGCACTATAAATGATGATTCCATTGAAAGAATAAATGACCAAGAAAGAAGGACAGGGAGAAGGAGGAGGGAGAAAAAGGAGAGAAGGAGAAATCTAGCTAGAGAGAGAGAGGAATATCTGGGACACTCTGGGCAGTCATGCTTTACTTGAAGAAAATGCAGTTTTCTCATGATACACTGAGTAGTTAACAATTTCCCCCTTTAAATCTCCAATTAAATTCACTGGTTGGCCTATACGTATAGATGCATATCATGTTGTTCATTGTGTTTTTACACCACATTTCACTGTAGTACATTCCTCACTTCCATTTCTGCCACCTTAAGAGATTATAGGCTACTTATTACTGGCTTTTAAGTAATCTGCTTTTATCAGGTCTTAACGTGAGGTGAAATATGCTTTTTGACTCAAAAAAGGAGAAATTTTATGTGTAATTTTACAAAATATGAGCTATTGATAGTTTCCTCAGTCTATTTTTCTGGTATGTGTTTTTATGCTGATATTTTATTTTTGGTAAAATAACAAAGTCTTTATAGTATCTGAAGGCCTTCATGGGTTATATACTTTCTGTAGATCTAAATCTGTTCAGAAATGGAGTCCCATTTTCCAATATCTCCTCTGTTCAAATAAATCGCTTTCCCATATGGAAGATAGATAAAATAATACTTTCCATCATCAGTTTCTTTAGAAGGGTTAGGTAAGCGATGGAACACACAAAACTGACCGTAGAAAGTATGCAGACACTTGATTCTTGCCTACAACTTAGGAATTCTGTGTCTGATTCTCACTCTCGGTTTTTCTCCAAGAATATCTCTATGTGAATAGCGGCCTTCTCAATTTTACACTCATTTTCATATGCAGAAATCATGTGAGTGTGAAGTTATTATTTTATGCTTACAAATAAATAAAACATTTAAAACCTCAAAGCACATTTATAACTTTCCCTTCTATAGGAGAGAGAAAAGGTCTTTCCTACCTGATGATATGTTTTTTTTTTCTGTGCTGACTTTATCAATCATAGTTTATTTTATTTTTTGCAGAGCCGAGGGTTGAACTCAGACCCTTGTGCTTGCCAGGAAGTGCTTATTCCACTGAACCGTCTCCCCGGTCCCTCAATCATAGTTTCGAGCACACTCAGAAATGGTCATTCTTCAGAGAAATGGTTTTACTTCCTGGGAAGACCATGTTCTCCCTGACAATGAGCCTCAGCCTTTGAAATGATTTCTTAATATCCAGGAACTTGCCAGCATCTGAACCATTAAGAATTAATACAGCCTAGAATACAATGGGCAGTCTCACGACAGGATTGCTGTTTAAGAAACTACATACACTAAGATCAACCTAGATAGGAAAACCGAGTGAGCATCTAGTAGAAATGTACATTTTACACAAATGAGAGTGAAGATGTGTGTGCACAGGTGTACGCTTAATCACTCCCACAGTTAGTATTACACATTAACTCATTATTCTCCGTCACTATCTCTAGGCTTTCAGCTAAGCAGAAATCATACTCAAGGCCCAGCCTAGTACTTCCCACAAAGAACCATAACAAATCTGTAGTCATTGTTATCACGTACATCTGAAACTTGTTACTTGGCTTTCAAAGAGGTAATATGCTGTGCTACAGGGGAAAAAAGAATGGAAAGCAAGAAAACAAGTGGATTCCATTTTGCCTACAGCTTTTAACTCAGCCTTGTGGTTCTCAGCTGAGAAAAACACAGATTCATTCGCGATATGGCCTGATGGGCTCACTGTGAAGTAAGGACCAAGGACAGCATTTAGCCACTAGTGAGCACCCTACACAAGCTGCAGAGATTTCTCACTGAATGAACGAGGGACCCCTGTGGGAAGAACTTATGACATGGCAGGTTTTTCTCTTGGTACCTTCTGAGGTCACCACTAGGGCCCTTTAACCTACAGTAAGAGGAACAGCTCTTTGCAACTCTGAGCGAATCTGGAAGACTTGCCTTTTGCCCACGCTCTTCCTTCAAGATCACACTCCAGTGAAGATCATGTTAAAATTTACTTAGAAGATGGATCATGAAAAATTTAAAATCCTTCTTAGCCTCACTTAAAGTACCATCAATCAACAGATAGCACCCTAACAAATCAAAAAGCTTCTCAAAGGACACAACCAAGAGTGAAGAGAGAGCCTGTAGACTAGGGGAAAAATTGCTATTTCTCAGCTAGAAAATTAATATCTATAATGCACAAAGAACTAAAGTGATTAGGCCACCTCAAATAACAGACCTAATCAAAAAATGGGAACTGATAGGTATTTGCTCACGGAAGTACAAATGGCCAAAACTGCATGAAAAATTGTTCAGCATCTTTAAGTGCAATTCAAAAGGTATTAGGATATGTTATATACATATACCAATTCCCCATAGTGAATATACTCATCCTATTATACTGGAAACTCATACTAACAAAAAGTAAAATGAAAATAAACAATACAGATTCTACCTTCCTCCAGCAAGATGTGCTTTCCTTAATACGAGAGACCCAACATGTGAAAAGTTTAAGGAGCAAAATCAAAGATACATGTTGAAAAATCAGTGACAAATACTGTAGAGACAGGAAGAGGATCTGGGACAGGAGGGAGGGGAGAGCAGAAGTGAGTGGGAGTAATTACACTCACGATGCAACGTGTATGAGTATCAGCCCTCTGAGCTCAGGGTAAACACTATGTAGGATAAGCATGTACTAATGAAAAATTTAAACAAAATAAAGTCAGCTTAAGGGATACAGTGCCAACAATAAATAAAAACAAGAAGCCTCAAGTAATACAATGGAACAACAAGAACCAAGAGGAAGAGAAGGAGAACTGGGCAAACCAGAATTCAGAAAATCTTTCCAGAAACTCATAATCGCAAGTGGAGTGTGAGAGAAAACCAACGATGTGGCCAATGACGTGGGATAGCCAGAACATGAGGAAAGGAGGAAGGGAAGATGCAGAGAGGTGAAGGCTGCACAGGAGGGCAGGAAGTAAAGCTGCTGCAGATTTGCAGGTAGAAAACCACAGGAGCGCGGACACAAGGCAAGGCAAGGCTCCCCCTTTGCCTGCCATCCAGGCTGCTATCCAGGCTTGCTTTTAAGGATATGCTTTGTACCACGTATTCTTCACAGCAGCTTCTCTAGGAAAGCCGAGCCTGTTATCATTGCCATTTTTTATAAATGGGAAAACTGAAGCACAGAAATTCTGAAAACTGGGGGAAACGCACTGGCCTTTCCCTTTTCCTTTTCCTTTCAGGAACCCACGTTGCCCTCAAGAAGATTTACCTCTTTGGAGAAGCTCCAGCCTTTGTCATTTAAATTCCTCCTCGACAAGTCATTCTGTTTTTTCTTTCTTATTTTAAAGGTAATAAAAAATAGGAATGATACAGAATTTGAAAATAAGATGCAAAAATTAGCAATGATTATTGTGCTGAATGTTGTTATCTTTAAAGTAATTGCTGAGATTACTGGAAATAGACATATAAGATTGATCAAACAATATAACCACTAACTGATTCTTTCAGTGAGCTAATAGAAATTAGTAGTCTGATTATTTTTGCTATCATATATACATATATGTATATGTACTTTCCCCCCTTCCAGTTCTCTCCTTTCAAGCAGTCTCTTTTCCTTTCACAATATCTATTGTACCTTTTATATATTGTTTACTCATTCAGTTTCTTACACTAGGGACATAATACAACAATTACACATGCAAGCCTGATTTATTTCACTTATGACTATGTTCTCTAGTAATTCTGCTTAATAGTCTGCACCACAGGAAACCCGATGCCTCTCTTCTAGTATCCTAGGGTCTGAGAAGTTATGAGATCATGTAGTTTGATGAGTCACCTCTAAAATTTAGCTGTTCCAACCTTGCATGTTGTTGAAAAGTGGAGTGATTGAGAGGTGACTGGCCAGAAAGGCTCCTTCCTTGGCAATGGATTAGGTGCTTTTCATAAAAAGGCTCAATGTGTGGGATTCTGTAACTCACGCTACTAACTTTCACCAGGGACAGGTAGCCCCTCAACAGACTCTAGATAAAGCACCTAGATCTCCAAGGTCCCACTATATAGAGCTGTGAAAAATCCTCTCATTGTTTATAGATTATCCACTATGGGGTATCTTATTACAATAACACAAAATAAACTAACACAAATCTTACTTATTAAAACAAAAATGGAACCATCAGATAGTTAATATTTTTAACAGTACTGAAATGAACTTAATTCTATTTTAATCACTACTGAAATGTAGTATGTTTGTATTGAAAAGGTTCTAAATGTTGTGTTTTTCTAAGGGATTTAAATAAATTGACCCTTTCCAAGTTTGAGGTGAATCTCGTGTATTCTTCACTTTTCCAGAACCCGCTGTAGGTGGTTCAATTAAACACTCACCTACCATTAATGATCAATGATCATCTCACTATCACTGCCCAGAAAATCCAACAACTTGAACAGGAAATTATTTTGGAACTGAAATTCCTAATAGAATATTTTCTATGCTTTTCCATTAACAGTATTTCAATAGCATTTACAATTTGCAATGAGTTTTGCAATTTTTTTCCATGTAATTTCCACAACAATGTTGTGAAGAGAGGAGGTATTATAGATTGTGTGATTACAACCTGGTGCCAACTGAATATTTTACACCACATTTTGTACACAGTAGTTTCAAGCTGGTTGTATTAAAAGATAAGCTAATTAATTCAAATTCATATGTTAAACTCTCATCTAAGGGTTATATTCCCAATTTGAAATTTTATTATTATGAATTGTATGTGAATTTTTAGAAAGAGAAATCTCAAGATACAAAGATGCAATTAACTGGAATTGAATACATTAGCATAGTATGATTTTCTTGAGTTTAACTTTAGTTCTTTGATGATGAAGCAAGGTTAGAAAATATCCTTAATGGCACATGTGACCTGTGTTTTACTTGCAAAAATGATGGTAAATATTGGACTGGAACAGCTGGTCAGATAGCTTAGACAGACACAGGGGCCTGGGTTCGATCCCCAGCCAGCTGTGCTGGCCCCGCCCCCGGGGACGCGCTTACATGGCAATTGAGACTGGGCGTGGAGGCATGTGCCTGTAATCTCAGCACCTGGGAGGCTGAAAATAGGAGGATCACTATGAGTCCCATCTGTGTAGTGAGACCCTATAGACCCTGTACTAAATTCATTTAAAATAAATGGACTGGAGAGAAGGAGGAAGAAAAAAATAGAGGAAGAGGAAGAGACATGAAAATAAATAGCAGAAGAGGAGGAAGAAGAGAAAATAGAAAAACTACTGTAAGGCCACAAGACCACAGAGCATTTTCTAGGCAGGCAACCCTGGGCTGAGGCTACTGCTCAGTAGCAGAGCAGTTGCTTAGAATGCTCAAGGACCTGGAGTGATCTCCAGCATGAAAGGAAACAGGAAGGAAGGGAAGAGACAGAAAGAAAAGATATATTATTTTTGTTTTAAAGATAAGGAGACTGGGGCCCAATTTTTACAGAAATTAACTGTTGGGAGCCATGAAAGCGGAAAAGTTGGTCAAATGCATACAGGCAGGACTAGATCTCAGTGCCCAAAGCAAACAAGCTACCTCAGTCCTGAGATAAGCATCCTACCTGGTCAATGTTGGCTAGTAGTCACTAGGCAACCTCATGTCACGTGTTTCTAACTTTGCAAAAGTATAAATAAGCATCCATATTGTTGCTTGTGGGATCATCTTGCCAAACAGGCAGATGGGTCACCACCTTACCCAGATTTTGTCTTCTTGTCTATCTTTTCTTCATTCTTGTCACTGTTTCTCCCCCAGTAGAGCAGAACACACCAAGACCCACAAATCCTTATGATTAACAGAGGTCATACTAACATAGTTGGAGCAACATATGATCAGTATTGTTGCATATTATTTTCAACATCTCTTGAGATAGTCTTTGTGTATGTGTGTTTGCTAAATCACTTTAGCATCAGTGAGTAATCATTTTGCCATATGTTCCCCAAACTGAAATGAAATAATGCTTATTTCCAACAGCTTACGCTTTATAACCATTTTGTAACATTTAGAAAGTTTAACTATAAACCTTTTCTTTTGGGCTATATTGAAATGATTTATGATAATGTCCTTAGCAAAATGACGCATCATTATCGTGATTAATCTCATCTGGTGACAG
This sequence comes from Octomys mimax, assembly GCA_002564305.1. Classification (NCBI taxonomy): domain Eukaryota; kingdom Metazoa; phylum Chordata; class Mammalia; order Rodentia; family Octodontidae; genus Octomys; species Octomys mimax. The sequence goes on along the minus strand of NDGM011181335.1, from coordinate 3,361 downwards.
CACTATTGCATAACTAAATCATCATGCTAGAGAGAAACAAAATCAGTAACTCCATTTAGCAGATTTGGTGGTGATGCTTGTTGGAGTATTGCGAAATTCATATTAAATTACCTCCATATGCCATTTAGCATTGTTCATTGCCTGTTGAAGACCTCAGTCTCAGAAAATGAGTGATTTTCTAATCCTCCTCAGTACATGTGTTTGGAATTCTCAAGTATCTGATATAAAACTGACATTTGTGGGTAAAACTACTCTCATCAGTGTTGTTACTGAAATCATTTTTTCTCCATGATTTTTAAGAAAACAATTGTGTTCTCATTTGCAAATCACATTATTCAGGAAACATCATCTCCCAGAATTTTCTATAACTCTAGATCCTGGTTCCATAGATGGGAAGGCCTTACCAAACTATTTGCATTATTAATCTATGATGCAGAAGAAAGAATACAAAGGCTGGCGAGATAGCTCAGTGGACTAAGGGCCTGCGTAGGCAAGCACAAGGACTGGGGCATGATCCCTGGCACCACATGCCATGCCTGCCCCCGCTGAGGCACATTGAGCCAGTAACTGAGTCTGGGCATGATGGCCCACACCTGTAATCCCAGCACTGGGGAGGCTGAAAATAGGAGGATCACTATGAGTCCAAGCTACATAGTGAGATCCTGTACCAAATATGTTAAAAAAAAAAAAAAAAGAGGAAAGAAAAAATGCACAGCATCTTATTTTATGAAAAGAAGCACAATATATGTAAAGGCCAGGAAACCATTGTATTGCAAATTTCCTCATTAGATTACCACCACTGTCAGGTACCAATATTTTCATAAATGGCTTCATGATAACAAAGAAAGACCCACCTCTCTAAATTATATGTAGTTGACAAAGCAATTTTGCAGCAATATGCATACAGTTTGTTTACTTTTCTATTCTTTTAGGTACTTCCTAAAACTGTATATCCATGATCAAACAGTGTGTCCATTAGCTGAAATATAATTCAGTTTGATTAACAGAACAAAACCTTATCTCATTACCAGAGTTGCCATGGAATTAAACCAGTCTGTCACTAGTTTTATTTTTCAAACACAACATTTGCTCAGCCCAACTGGAAGATGTATACTTGGAAAACATTTTCTAATGTTATTCTTTTTAAAAGGCAGTCTTAAAAAAGTTCTTGATATATAGAGATTGAAGAACACCTGATCTTTCAAGGAGATATAAGGAAGACTAAAAATAAATTTAATTTTGAATAAATAAAAACATTTTTAGCATGGACTATTTCTAGGTAAATTAAGTTTGTAGCTTTATGAAAGAAGATAATACAAATATAAATATTTATATTGATAATATAAATATATATGAAATAGTGTCTTCCTTTCTGCAAGAAGTCATTTCTTCAATGTCTCCTACTTCAGCCATCCTTTTATGGAGCGCTTATTATTTTCTTGTTGATGTGGCAAGCTGTTTTTCTGATGAGTGTGTATCTTGAGGGCACTTTGGTGACACTTTTTTGATATACTGTCCTCTCTATCAAGAAAAACTAACAAAACTGGGAACTGGACTTACTTTAAAATATATGAGGACATCCTTATTTCAGATGACAGTGAGTAATGGAAAACGATGCAGTAAAACCTGGAAGTGATGCTTCTCCTTTCTTTCAGTGGCACTATGACTGTCTACAGCCTATTTAAAATTTATGTTTGTCTATCGGGAAGATTGGCCAAAGTAACATCGTGAATAAGATTTCAGGCCTAAAGATTTTCCTTCAACATGCTGCATAAATATGCACCCAGCACTTAATTTTTCTAAACCCCAGTAATTTCATCTATAAATGAGACTAATAGAAATATGAACTTCTTAAAGTTGTTTCAAAAATCACATAAAGGAAAGCCTTTGTAGTAGCTAAAATAATGTTTGGTGCCTAAGTGCTTAAAATATTAATTTAAGATATTAATTGTTGTTATATTCTGATCTTAAATACTCTTCAAAGTGTCAAGTACCAAAGAGGGGTCTTCAGTTGATAGTGCCAATAGGAGCTAGCAGAACCCTGAAAAGGTAGAACTAGTGGACAAACTGGGTCACTGGGAGTCGTCCTTGAAGGGGAATTTTGCTCCTCAGCTGTCTCTTTCCCTTTGCTTCAGGCTGCCATGAAGTGAGTGAATTTCTCTGGCACAGGCCAATTTTGACATTACCCACCAGACATCTGAAAGGAAAAGTCTGAACGATTTTAATACTGGAAATAAAGAAGAAAATTAAAACAGAAAACACTTGGAAATTACTAAAAATCAGGGAACAACTCTTTAGTTGCTTCATTCAGGAGGAATGAATGCATTTTTCTGTTTGCTGCGGCCTTGTGAATGAAATGCAAATTTCATTTTAAGGTTGAAAGGAAACACTAGTGTGATTCAACATCCAGAGCTTGAATTCTCTTTTAAAAGAGACATGCTAAATAAAGACATGCTGCACTAGAAACATACCAAAGTTAATAGCTGAAAAAATATGTGGATTTTTCAAATGTATATTTTTAAAAGTTCCTGGCTTTCCCAACATGTGGAAGTTATTTTTCTGAAAACCAGAATTAAGGAGAATCTCAGTAGCTCCATTCCATCTGCATTGCACTAACCACTTTCTGTGAAAGGTGTTAATTATGCAATGGTATTAAGGATGCCTATGCCAGGCCACTTCTGTATTTCTGTCTTCCTGCATCGTACAATTTAGACAGAATCATAGAAAGAGTAGATGACCTTTATTCTCAGGCCATGTAGTAGCCATTCATTGAAAATTATTATCTTCCAAAACAGAAGGCACTTAATTAGGACAAAAAAGAGACAAATTAATGAAGTCCTAGCACTCAAAGTGTTAGAAATAAATTTTAGGGCCAGAGAAATAGCTAAGCGGCTAAAACACAAGCTTAGGCAAGCACAGGGACCATGGTTCAATCCCTGGCAGCACATGCCACACCAGCCATGTCCCCAGGGCAGGCAGAGCCAGCCACAGAATCTGGGCGTAGTGGTACACACCTGTAATCCCAGTGCCAGGGGAGTTAAAAGCAGGAGGATCACTGTAAGTCCGAGCTGAGTGGTGAGACCTGGTGACAACCAAATACATTAAAAAGAAAGAAAGGAAAAAAAAAAAGGGGGGGACATCTTAGTCTAATTCCACATCCAATATTGAACTTTGTTTTATTTATTTATTTATTTATTTTTTGTACAAATCTGTTTTTTTTTTTAAAGTCAACAGAAAATGGATATATACTTTTTAAAGCTTCTAATACTAGGATAAGATATCATACAATGTCTTTGACATAAATTGTAAGTCAAAGATACAGTATAAATCTTAGAACAAATATTAAGATAAAGCAATATTC
>NDGM011181334.1:0-15529 GCA_002564305.1 Octomys mimax | reverse complement strand
TCTCACTACTAGATCAGACTCATAGTGATCCACCAGTTTACAGCCTCCCAAGATCTGGGATTATATGTGTGCGCCACCACACCCAGTCTCAAATGCTGTTTTAGTGCACCCCGGGGGCCCAGGGCTGGCATGGCAGGCTCGGAGATTGAACCCCAGCCCCTGCACCTGTTTGCAGGTGCTTTAATCCACTGAGCTATTTGCCCAACCCCAAAGTATTGTAATTTTCAATGTATAGATTTTTTTACCTCTTTTGCTAGACTGATACATAAGTATTTCATTTGGGTTTGAAGGGTACAGATTACTTTTTTGTGGCTGGAATTCTCCCAAGTCTCTTAGAAAAGAAAAAAAGGGAAATAAAGATAAAATTAAATTTCAGAAAGAAATAAAAGGGGAGGCCACATCCGCCTGCTGCTTTCTGTGTGTCTTTGTCCCCAACCACACACTTAATTACCATCTGTTGACTCATATTATTGATGTTCCTTCAGCTTTTCCACCCCACTAATGTTGCCTGTCCATCACCTATCTCCCAGTCCCACGATGGTATGGGAGAGGAGCCAGTCCTGTTCATTAAGTTTTGAGATATTCATGATTTATACTTTTCCTGGCTTTTTGGTCAATAGGAAAGCTAGGATTTATTTAGCTAAACATCTCAATTTTTATAAATACTGCATCTGTGTTGTGATTAGCATTAGGAAAGATGGCTTAAGTTGAATTCCCTAAGAACATCTTTGTGGTTTATCATCTATTTTGTAAAATGTTTATAATTAATATGGAATTAAAGGAACAATAGCACATAGACTTTTAAATTAATCTTTAAATATTCAATCACAAATACAAATTCTAACTCTATTTGACTGTTTATTAAAATATCACAGTTTGATTCCTCTAAATATCAAGTCATGCTCTATGGTCCATGAATATATTCATCAAGACTGCAGCCACTAGTATGAAAATTTACCAATAAGCTGAAAGTAACAGGGCTGAAAGACCACTCCAATTTGAAATCCACTGAAAACTCTTGGAATCTAAAACCTTTCAAGCATGGATTTATTCATGATTTTTGACCTTACGAGACTTAGGAGAAAAGTACTAAAAAATTGAAAGGTCTAATCATTCAATAAAATCTCCTAGAACATGAAATACTCTTCCAAAATCCCATAACTAGTACCATGATAGTGTAAAACAACAAAGGAACTTAAATGTGCTGTCCCCTGTCTTCTACCTTAAATAGCAACATGAACTTTTGCTTGACTGGTGACTGATACTATCTAAAGATATATTTTTATGTCCCTGTTAAAAGTAAGATTAAGGAGACCACAAATATTGCATAATCTTATTATAGAAGTATATCTAACCATTGACAGAATTTGAAAAGATTCAAGTTTGTCTTCTTTAGAGATAAATTCATATCTCCAGAAAAAGTACAAGAAATCATTTCTATGAGAAAAGTAAATGCTATGATACCACAAATTTTTCATGAAAAAAGTCTCAGAGATTTTTTTTTCAGATTTACATCATACCAAGTCCATAACCCTGAATGTATCACACACTATATTGAAATGAATATTATGGAATATTTTCTTCAACTGAAGGTAGTGTATAACACCTTTCTATCAGCAAAGAAAACAACCAAGGACAGCCAAATTTTCTAACTAGTGATTAAGGGAAAAGGTTTGGTGTTTGCATTTTATGAAGCAGAACAAAAGTATCAGGAAAGTCTTGATATGCAAAACACAGATACAGATAAATTAGTCTGAAATTTAAGGCACACTTGGTGAAATATGAGCATTTTCCTTTACTTTAGGAAAAAACAAAGAAATGATTATGATAAACTCATATGTCCATCATAGCCACACCCAGGAGTATTTTGAAAAAGAGATAAATTAGAGATAACTACAAGAATGGTATGCAACATGGATGAGAAAGAGATCTTTTCAGTATTTATAAACCAGTGCTGGCTACGTTCAGTAGCCTGTATTAAAAAAAATATAAAAAGCTTACTTCAGCAAATACAAGAATCTGACTACTCATATGCAGGGTGAAGCTGCAGGGTTTCCTTCCCCAACATATTAGCAAGGGCAGATGACCGGGATTTGTACTGGAAGCTAGAGAGGAAAGATCTCAGAGGGTGGAGCTATCGGAAGAAACCTTAACTAGGGTCTAAGACTGAAAGGGCTGTTGAGAACCAGAAAGAACACAGTGATGACAATTTGGTGCAAAAGTTCAGAGGTAAGATCTGTGTGACACTATAGAAGAATACTCCAGAAACCTTGAATTACGAGCTTTGGGGAGCCATCGGGGCCAAGAGTACAGAAGGACTAAAATGCCATAATAATGACATTAGACACTCTAGTCCCTTGGTACCTTCAATGTGACCTATGGGGCAATAATATCAACACTAGCTGGGAACTTAATGAAATGCAGACTCTCAGAACCCACCCTAGACTTCTTCAATCAGATTCTTCATTTTGAAAGGATGCTCACAGGTTTCTTATATACAAAGACATCACAGAACTACTTTTCCAGTATTTCATTGAATCCCTTGCTGCTACTACAGCTGAAGGTTAGCTCAGGAATTCCCATTTTCAATAACATCCCAGGTGAGAAAAAATAAGAGGATGGAAAACGCCAACCAGTAATTTAGGAACATGAAGAAGGAGAAGGAGAAGGAGAAGGAAAAGAAGAAGGAGGAGGAAGAGAAGGAGGAGGAGGAGGAGGGGAGGGAGGGAGGGAGGGAAGGAAGGAAAGGGGTAAGAGGAAGAGGACCATGGATGTAAGGAGAAAGGAACAAACTACAATCTGTTAAACTACAGTAACAATAATATAGACCTCATTATATCTATAAAAACATAGCCAAGCCAACTTTCAACATCTCTAATTCCCAACTTCACAAAGAGGGGATATGAGAAAAAGAACAAGATAAGTTATCAAGAATCCTTCCTAGTAAAAGTCATATGCTGCATAATAACACATCAATCAACAGCTGACTTGCGTACACAATAGTCCCACAAAACTATTAATGAGGCTGAAAATTTCCTACCACCTTGTGATGTCATAAGTAGGGAAATGACACACTATCATAGCACACAGCATTTCTCAATTGTTTGTGGAGACGTCATTGTAAACAAACCTACTGAGCTTCCAGATCTACAAAAAGAGTGAAAACTATTAACTACTGTACATGCTGCATGATACTGATGATAAATGGCTATTAATGGCTTATGTATTTACTATACTTTAACTGTTGCTTTAATATGAACGCTTTCTACTCAAATCAAAAGTTTACCATCCAACAGTACACAGTTCTATGCTGCCAGGAGCCTCCTGTAGCTCATGCTTGTGACTTGATTGCATCTAGAGGCCATGCCCACTGACTGTCCCACACTATCTAGGTTTGTACAAGGACTCGGGCACTCCAAGATGTTCACAGAATGGTAAACTCATACAACAAACATTTCTCAGAATATGATCCCCTCACTAAACACAGTGTGACTACTATTTAATTATTCATTTTTGGTACCAGGTATTGAACTCAGGACCTTGCACTTTCCAGGCAGGTACTTATGCCTCTCAGCTATCTCCCTGGCCCTATTTAGAAAATTCATTCTCAAAGTACTTCCATCCCATCTTCCTCTACCACTAGGTGCAGGAAGCAGATTCTCCATCTGAGACACTGAGTGAGTAGTTACTAGAGCATTGCTCATGTGCAGCAGAGAGGACATTGCTTGGAGTTACAGGAGTTGTGACTCTGGCTATTGTTAACTGGGCCTCTTCCCCCATACAATCTTCTCCCTCTAGGATGGGTGTCTTCAGCTCATGTTTTAAGAACCTGAGACTGATCTGGACTTGAAGTAATCCAGCCTCACACTGCAAAAATGCAGTCATCTCCTCCTTTCCAATCCAAGGAAGTCAGAGCCAGGAAAAGGAGACATGAGCCATAATGCCTTTTTACAACTTATAGTTAGAACTGAAACATTCATTTCACTTTATAAAAGCATAAAATAGGGGCATCCACATTTCAAGTTCAGAGATATAGTTATCCTCCAACACTAACTTTCAAAGTGTTTCTTGTTTTTTGTTTTAGATGATGACAATGACGATAATGATGACTAATGCTGCTGAAAATACTTTACCTTGGCAAGTTACTTTGTGGTACCTTAAAAAACCATAAGCTCTACAAATCTCATCATATCTTAATGCATTGCTTTGCACAGACCCAGGAAGGAGACCAGCCTCGCATTCGTCAAAGTGCCCTCCCTAATGCAGTCTGGGTTCCCTTTCGAGGCCCCTCAGCTGCACACTGCTCAGACTTCCTTCTCACTTTTCTGCTAGGAAAGCACTGCCTTTAGTAGATTTTCTATTTTGCTGATTTAAATATTTATAAGTGTAATGCAGCCATGCTCCAGTTCGTCGATAGTAATTCTTCTTGTATTTAATGACAGAGAAATGTGGAGCGCTAAATAGTCAGCTAATGCTCCCGTCTCTCTTGCAATGTGCTGATCTGTTTCCCTGACCAGCTCCAGAGCTAGCTGCTTGCCCCACCTGGCTGTGCCACTCAGCGGCCTGGACCTGGGATTGGCTGGGCAGCGCAGCCTGCTCTCCATCACCATTGTCATGGTGTCTCAGCCAGTGACTTGGGAGGGAAAAGTCTAGTCTTTTTCTCAACCTTATAACAAAATAAATTCTAAACGAGAACAGATTTGATTTTAAAGTGTATGTTTTAAAAGTGCTAAAATTACTTGACTTGAGAACTTTTTAAAGTGTGATACCAAATCACACACCTTAAAGAAAATACCTGATATATTTAACTGAATAAAAATATAAAACCTGTGAAATGCAAATGAGTCATATTATTAACAGAATTGAAAGACAAATAAGTATGGGTGGTAAAAACTTGTGAAGTCTAAAATCCTAATATTGGGGCTGGCCAGATAGCTCAGTGCACTAAAGTGCCTGCTTATGCAGGCACAGCAACCAGGGTTTGATCCCTGGTACATCTTGCCAGCCACACCCCCAGGGCACACCGAGATGGCAACTGAGACTGGGTGTGGTGGTGCATGCCTGTAATCCCAGCGCTTGGGAGGCTGAAAACAAAAGAATCACTATGAGTCCTATTTGTGTAGTGAGACCCTATAGAGCCTATACATGAAATAAATAAACAAACTCCTAATATTGTATATTGAGAAAAGCTCTTTAAAATAAAGAAAAAGGGCAGAGGAGATAGTTCTGTGGTCTAAGCACCTGTTCGGCAAGCTCAAGGACCAGGGTTCGATTCCCAGTACCACATGCACACTGGGCCTGTTCCTGGGTGCCCTAAACTGGCCACTGAGATTGGGCATGGTGGCACATGCCTGTAATCCTAACACTAAGGAAGCCGATACAGCAGGATCACTACAAATCCCAGCTGCCGAGACCCTGTACCAAATAAATAAGATACTTTTTAAAAACTTTAAATAAAGAAAAAAGGGGCACCATTGAAATCAAGTTTTAAATATTCATGGTAGTTTATAAAAGAGAGATTCAGAAAAGGTAGTCAAGCAATATGCATGTGGAAAGTGTTGAACTTCATGAGTGTCAAACAAATACAAATTAAAGCCGAGATATAACACTGTTTTTTTTAAAACTTATTTATATCTCTTTTACTTATAGAGGTACTAAAAATAGGCCCACATTACAAAAAAATTGTCTATGCTTCACCCAGCAAGGTCACTTTTAGAAATATGTTTAAAATTAGATATAAAACTGTTGTGTTTATTTATTTTTTTTTAAACTGTTGTGTTTATTAAAACAACTAACAATAGATGTATAGTGGAGCATTTTGTAGCATTGAGAACTCATGACCAAGTTCTACAAAATTTAAAATTACATCTTATATTGTTCATGATATGTTTCTATATTATAAAACAGGTTGATACTCATTATTAAAATTTATCTTGTATAAAGAGAAAATGATGACAAATACCTTTTTGTTTAGGGAGGGTATTAAGATACTTAACATCATCATCCAAGTAGTCTTCAACAGGTCATTAAATAATTTTTTCTGTATTATATAAATTTCAATTTGAATAGGAATTAGTTATTTTAACACTTGCTGATTATAAGCAAAATAAATAAGTATTTATAATTTGGAAGGAAAGAGGGAGAGTAATGAACTGGTTGAAGAATATCCAAAAAGGGGTTCCCTTTCTTCACAGAAAGCTAAGGAGAAGAGCCCATTCTGTCACCATGACCAATGGCCACAGCAAGAAAGATAAGCTGCAGGGGCACTGTCACAGAACCCCACTGCGTGACTCACTCTCTCAACTACTAGAGGACACAGAAACAGTTAAACATCAGCATGAGTTATACTGGATTTCTAGCAAGTGAGAGCTTCCTAATGGCTCATTTAGCTCCTATCAGCAATGTGTGCCACTCTATTATTTATACAAGTTTTCAAAGGACTGTGATAACTCTTTGCTTTTGTTACTCTGTTAGAAGAACTCTTTAATTGGTGAATAAAAGCTGTATACATTGACGATACACAGGATAGTGTTTTGACATATGTATACATTATGGAACACACTTTTTCTTGAGTTAGAACACTTAGAAAATCTACTTGATCAGCAGTTTTAAAGTAGAAAATGTATTCATAGTTGTAGTTTTGATGTACCACACATCTCTTGAACATATTTTTCCAAAACAAAATTTTGCATCATTTGATCAACATTTCTCTATTACCCATCTCTAGTGACCACCCTTCACCTTTCTGCTTCTAGGGGTGCAACTTTTGCAGATTCCATGTAAGAGTGAGATCACACAGAATTTGTGTTTCTATGCTGAGCTTTCTTCTTCTACCAACCTAAGTGTCCATCAGTGAGTGAATGAATATATATATATATATATATATATATATATATATATATGTTATTTCTATAACATGAAAGGGCCTAGAAGACATTACATTCATTTTGCCAGAAGGAAGTTTTCATGTGATACTGGGTAGTGGACTCAGGGGCTTCACACTAAGCTACATCCTTAGCCTTATTTTCTTTATTTTGTTACAGGGTTTCATTAATTTGCTCAGGCTAGGACTGAACTTGAGACCCTCCTGTTTTAGGCTCTTAGAGTACTGAAATTATAGGAGCAATTCCAGGAGAACCTCCCACTCATCTTAGCTGAACTTTAGAGCAAGTTTAGGCCTGTTCTTCTGGCCAACTTTTTTGTTTGGGTCACAGTAAACCTGCAGAACATGAATCGTAACTATGGCTATTTCCCTGAGAGAAGGAGCATAAATGGCTGAGTCAATAATATGTGCTACAAGCCAGAATAAGACCACAAGGTTAAACAAATTAAGTTAGAAAATATAACCTTTCATTTGAAAATGACAAAGAATATACTGGAGACCATGAGAGAAAATATAATGGAGACCACAACTACTTGCTTCTAGGAAGAAGGGTGTACAGTCGAATAATCCAGGCATCAGATGAATTCAACCAGTATTCATGAGCCATCAACCTGGTGAAGAGCCATAGATTTCCAGGCAATTGTTTTCAAGGCCAGGATTTACCAGTCTCCAAAATGAAATCCAGGTAGATTTCATAGAAGTAGGTTAAAGATAAAATTTTCCCAAGAGTCAGCTAAATTAAAATCTTCTCTTGAGTAAATAGGTGTTCTTGATGCCAGTGATGCTACAAATTATTTTTACTTTTCACTGTGAATGTCTGGAATGTTGCAACTTCTTTCATTTTAAGACTCCTTCCTAAGGCACAAACCCTTAGCTGGAAAGGACCCTGGAACCTTGTATCTGAAGTTCAGAGAACTTTCCAGCAGATGGCAACATTAGCTTACTGAGAAATTTCCCAGAATCCAATCTGTGGGCAGAGGCTGAGGGTATCACCCTATAACCTGCAATGTCTAGTTTAATTCTTTTTAAACACAAAAATGATTTGTGAAAACTTCATAACAGTAGAAAGGAGGAACCAATAACACACATATAAAGTGTTATTGAAAGTTATAGGAAATGAGTATACGTTTTCAAATTAAAATCAAAGTTGAAAATGTCTAAAGATTTTTCAGAGTCTCACAGTTGGATGATACTATCAATTAATTTTTAGTAGCTATTATAATAAGAATTTCTATTTTCTACATCTTCAGTGATGGCCCTAGTTGCCTTTCTTCTCATCCTGCACGTGGTAGCTATTGTGAGAATTAAGTATTATCTTAAGACCCTCACAACTAAGTAAACTGATTTCCTTAACTACCTCCACATGAGGATCCTGAGCACCTTGGTTAAAAAAAACAAACAGTGTTTAAGAGCTCTAGCCTTGGTGTCAAAAGAGCTAAGGGCTTAAAGTCTTTTCTCCTTGCATGGGCTGAATATTTAATCTTGTTAAATTTAAGTGTTCACAACAGGCAGTGTTAACAACATACTTTCCTCACCAGATTAAATGAGAACAATGTTTTAATTCTGAGATTCCATGCCAAGAACAAGGTTAGCTATCATTAATGCTTTCTATTACCATGAGTCATAATATGTCCTCAATTGGGCACCTTTTTCTCTATCCTATTTTCATTCAACTCATCACAGAAGAAGTTAACTCATCACAACTTCCAGCCCTACTCACAAAAGACCCAGGACACAGTTTCCTATCTACCAGCCACAGGATTTTCAACACAACTTTTCCTGGAATGTTAGTATTTTTTTCTTCCCTCTTTCCTATCTCATAGTTTAGAGAAATCTTTTGCTTAGCAGGGTCAATTATTTTAGCAATCTCACCAAACATAACCAAGACTTACTCAAGCAACTTGGTACAATTGCTTAATTTCTACAACTCACCTTCAACTCTGGTGTTTTTCATTTTCTCTTTCTTTAATTTACTCTGCTGGAACTGGCCAATTAGGAAGCCAGCAGAAGTAAAGGTACCATTAACCTGCTAACCTCAGAACACTGAGAGTAAAGAACATAGGTTATAAGCTCCCCAATTTCTCCCTTTCATGGCCTCTTCTCTGCCTGTCCCTGTTCTCTCTTACAGACACAGTTTAAAGACAACCTGGTTGTAGCTCCACTTCGAGTACATTCAGCAAAGATGTCTACTGTATCCTCATAGTGGGTGAGCTATTCTGTTATAGTCTACTTTGCAAGCCCAAGAGTCACCCATTCTTAAGGATACAGAATAGCAACTATAATGCAGTAGCTAAGCTACCTCTTTACATTTATAACAAGGGAAATGAGATGAGCTAAACTGACTCTAGTTTCCATTAAGGTATACCCTATCTACACTCATACTTGTTAATAAGGTGTAGGTCATTTAGAATCTTATTTTTCTTTTTCTTGTCTCTTTTTTTCATTTATTACCTCCTTTTTAAAAAAACAAACATTTACTTGAGAGACAGTATGGCAATAATTGGTATGTTGTGACAAGCAGTATGTATTTAGAAGACCAGAATGACAGCATTCCAAGAATGACCCTTCTATTGCATATTGCTATCTTTAGTGCAGTTGCTTAGTTCACAGGTATCAGCATATAAAGTTAGTCAGGGTGAGAATCCTAACAATTAACTGTTAATTTCAAAAACCTGCTGATGTTTCTCAGGATCATGGCCTTACCCATCTTGTGCGTATAAATGTATGACTTTGCCTCTGTCGTTTTTCCCAGCTTTTCTCCTTGCCCTCTCCTCATTGTCCAATCTTCAAGTTCTTGCTTTCCTTTTAATTGTGTTATGTCTATTTGTATTTCTTCTTTTGAATTCTTATATTAGGGAGATTATATGATATTTACACATGTGGGTCTGCCTTATTTCACTTATGAGTATATCTTCAAGTGGCATCCACTTAAATATAAATGCTTCAAGTTGATCATTCTTTATAGCTGAGTAATGTTAGACTTTTACTGCTCTGCTGGAAATTATTGTACTTGAAACCCTGCACTCTCCATCCAATAAGTAAATAAATGCATGGCAGAGGGAAATTTCTTAACCAGACTGGTCCCTCACTACTTGATACTCTACATGAACTTATTATGATATTCTTTTCATCTGAGAGCTTGAATTTACAAACAGACATGTGCAAATAATAAATGATGATAGAATTCTGGCTTCCAACCCAGTAAAAATTGGCTTAGGATGCCAAACTACAACATCTGAAGGAACTAGCTCAGAAAGATCAAAACTTCACTCAAATCGGTGACTGCTAGCTTGTCCCTGCTCTACTTCCAAGGGAAGATCAATCAGAGAAAGGCAAATCTGCTCCCCCAAACTTATCAAGTGAAATGTCTTCACTCTAGTTAACTTTTCTTTAGCTTCTCCAGGCCAACAATGTTATCAGAGCGTATCTGGACCTATTTGTCAATGTTGTCCAGTTCCCTGAGTGTCTTTGGGTTTCTGATAAATGTAAGTGGTGGTGCTCAATACCCTTCTGTGACAAGCTCTGAACAAATGCCACTACTTGTTCTCATTTGAGTGCCTTTGCTATTTCCATAGTACTCCTAGGGGTTCCAATAAGATGCAGTCTGCATTATACATTGCTACTAGCCATAGGTTTTACCAGTTTCAGTGCCTGTGGATATCCCATGTGTCTTGTTTGTGGTGGCTTGAGTCCAGGCAGATGTCATCAGTCAGCATAAGATCTAAATTCTGCTCTCTTTTTATTGAGTCTCTTGTCTATTTATTCCCAGTAAGCTACAAAGGTCATCATAGAGTTATGACTTCCTTGGATGTCCATTTTTCTCCTTTCCTTTTGCTTTCTTTTGTGCTTGTTTGTACTATGCTGCCTTAAAGTATTACTTTTCATGAGAATGGGAACCAAAGGGCAGAATATAGATATGGGTACTGGAAATCTGCTGGTCAAGCTGGCCTAAATGACTGATAAAATTTTTGTTCTTACTGAACCAACTTCCATATAAATAACTCTGCCATGAGCTACTAATAAAGCTGGCTGGGGGCTTGCTTCTATTTCAATTATGTGTCCTGAAAGACATTGTGTATCTGAACAGACACCACTCTTTACCAGCCTTCATCAGGTCATTGGCTAAGTCTCCCCCACACACACACAAAACACTTCTTTTTTGTTTTTATTACTATTTGAATTCTAGAGCATTTCATTGCAAAATGGAATATGCTCACCCAATACTGTATTTGCATCTCCAAATTTCATCTGAAGAACATTTGATTTGAGCAAAATTGTTGCTTTGAGAGGCACCTTAGAGAACAAGATCTTAGACCCAATGGTACATTTTTTTCTAGTGATGTACTCCAAATGAAAACCTCATTAAAAATCAGTTTCACTAGAAGATCTTTTGGCTAAAATAACAAACAACTTTAGAAATTTAAGTAACAACAAGCAAAAACTCATTCTCCTAGTAAATCCTCTCCTTCCCTACCCTCTAGTTGAGTCTCTGTATTTGGATTTTGCTCTTGCCACTTCAGTATTATCTTCCACTTCTCTCTGTCATCTTCTCCCCCCTCTTGCCCTTGACTAGACCTTTTCCAAATGATTCTCCTAAAACATCAATTTCCTCTAAGGACCTATTTTTTTCCAGACTCAGGTATAAAAACAACTCTAGAATTTAAAGCTCATATCTGAACTAAATGAAAGGATATCATTAAAGGTTTTCTAAACCGAGAAAAGATCAGCAGGTCCTGATAGAAGAATTTACAATTATTTTGAGTGCATACTTGACCTATATAAACTTAAGACACACGTTAGTTGGAACCCAGATGCTAAATCCTAGACAGCAAACAGTGATTGGATTAAAGCAGAAGTTCCTCTTTTCACAATAAGTGTGAAGTCTTGAAAAGAACTAAAATGGTAAGGCAAAGTCCTATACCTGAAAGATTTCCAGTAAAGATTGGTTTGACCATAACTCAATCAAACAATCAAGCAAAAGAGAGAAAACTATAGAACTGAAAAAATGGGAAAAAAAATTTCAGTAACATTTGGGATTCAGAGAAACTGTTGATTTACACCGACTTTCAATATAATATTTTCAGTGAAATTATACCTTAGATTGGAGACTTGATTAGAGACAGATATTAAAAGGAAAGACAAGTTGAATGGGGAAATGAGAGAAGAAGGAAAGGAAAAAAATATATATGCACACAAGATAGTTAAGATAGTTATGCTAATAATTGCTATTACTTCATTGGAAGGAAGGGTTTATGCCTTTATTTTTGACCAATTTTTCAGGCCTATATCTTGTGATATCTACTTAAGATAACAACAGTCATCTTAAGTTTAATTAAGATAACAGTTTAACTTGTGAAGATAAAAATAAGCAATGTACTAACCGTTATTCCTCTCTACAATCTTGTTTTAAAAATTTATACCATTTTTAGTGCTTATTTTTCTTTTCTTTAAAACAAGAAAGGGAAGTAACTCCTTTGCCTGAATTACAATATCCAACAGTACATTCTGAAAGAGCTTTAGAACTGAAACAAGACAGGACTCAAAATTAACGTATAGTCTTACAGATGGAACAGCTATGTAGTTTTCATTTTGATTGATCATCTACTGACAAGGACACTTTTACACAGGAAAAGAAGAGACACAAGAAAAAAGTGTCTCATGTTACAAAATAGATACCAAGTCCAAGAAACTTCTCTCAATTCAGACCAGTAAGGCTACTCAGAGAGAAGGGGAAATGCCCAAAATTCTGCCATAAGCATTCAAAAAGAATTCATTGTAATAAAGATGACAAACCTCTAGGAAGGAAGAACAATCTCTCTGTCTCTCTCCCCTCACTAAAGTCTCATACTTGTACCCAATCTCTTCCTTAAGGTATATATGTCACATAGGTAGTAAATGTATTATTATTTAAAATAATGCAGAATTTTTTTCTCTACCTCAATCTTGAGTAAAAAACAAACCTCCCTGCTCCATGATTCCTCCAGTTGGTGTAGTAGGAAGAGACTTACTTTGCAAATGAAATTGTAATATTGAATGCAAACCAGAGGGATTGTTCTATGAGGCTGAAGAGAATCCCCCTCTTCATAGCCTGTCCCTGCTCTGGTGTCCACTCATCCAATACATTCCACGCATAACTCAGAGAGAAAAAGAGAGAGAGAGACAGAGAGAGAGAGAGAGAGAGAGAGAGAGAGAGAATGAGAGTGCCTGGCATATGGATCAGCTTCCAATTGCTTCTGGAACAATTTTCTACAAATATAGTGTCTTCAAACAACAGATCTCTTCTTTAATGTTTCTAGGAGTCATCTGTACAACATGAGATTTATAAGGCTAAAGTCAAGATGTCATCAGACCAGGATCCCCTTTACAGACTCAAAGGGAGACTCTATTGCCTTTATTTGTCACCTTTCAGAAGCTGTTTAAATTCCTTAGCTCACAGTCCATTTCCTTCAACCTCAAAATGAGCAGTGAGACATCTTCAAATCTTGGACTCTGACAGTCTTCTTCTCTTAAGAATGATGGTGTGATTGCACTTACTGTGCTAGATAGTCATGTATAATTTGTACCTTTCCAGGTCAGCTGATTAGCAAACCTTATTTCTGCAATTTCCCACCTTGCAGTAGAGCATAGCATTTTCCTAGTTTCCAGACTGCAGAACAGGGGATGCAGTGGTATTATTCTGTTCGCCAAAGCATTGTTCTGGACAGTGTCTGAGTCAGTTTCCACTGACATAGCAAAAGCAACTGGGAGAGAATCTATTACAGCTCAGATACATTCTACCAAACACAAAACAAAACTTCCCCAATATCACTTGAAACTAGACACAAAGGAAGAATTCAAGCCAATGGTGAAAGTTTTCTACTCAAGGGCCTTTTCATATCCCACATTAGTCTTTGTACACAGCCATTCTTACAGTTAGGAAACCAAAAAGTGAGAATATTGATTTTCTTTCCCAGATCTCAGGGCCACTGGCAAGGATTGTATCCTTCACATTTGCCCAGTATAGAACCCAAGTGCCATCCCTTCATTCCAAATGAAGCTACTTGTGGCCCGGCAGAGATCTCTGCTCTATCTTTTGTAGTGTATCTCTAGTCCAATAAGGTAAACATGTCTATACCTTCACCTAGAGAGAACAACACACCTAGACAGACATGCCTTAGTGCTTCGCTAATCACTTTTCTATTTTACTGATATGCTAATATAAGTCTTAAAGTTGTAAATTTCCCTTGTGATAGAAATGTCCCATTTGATTCAGGTTCAGTACAATGTGTAGATAATTTTCTACTTTGTTCATAGGACAATGAAGCCTTTAAAACAAATTTCATTTACTTGCTCCTAGATCTAATGTAAAAGGATACTACATTTTAAAAAAAATTACACACTGGTTCCGCCCCTGGGCGCATTGAGTCCGCCACTGAGACCAGGCATG
The DNA here is from genome assembly GCA_002564305.1 of Octomys mimax. NCBI lineage: Eukaryota > Metazoa > Chordata > Mammalia > Rodentia > Octodontidae > Octomys > Octomys mimax. The sequence goes on along the minus strand of NDGM011181334.1, from coordinate 1,220 downwards.
GTGATGCACACCTGCAATCCCAGTGCTGGGGAGACTGAGAGCAGAAGGATCACTATGAGTCTGAGCTGCATAGTGAGACATGTATGAAATACATACATACATACATAAATAATAACAATTTTTCCAAAACAGCTTCCATTATTCAGGATATGGCCCATCTGTAAAGAGGGGAAAACACACATGTCAGTTGGACTATAGACTACTCAAACTTATCCTGCTAACAAAATGACTATTTATAGGATTTTTAGGCCTAATTGGGTGAAAGATTTTTTTCTAGGGCTGAAACATATCGTGATCCATTGACTAAGGCCAAGGTAAGAGATGCCCTCCTTTGAGAGACCAGTCATGAAAAAACATCGCGGAACCTGAAGAAGACCAGGGATTTAACTCAGGCTTGATGAATCCTACCACTGAGCTACAGGTACAACTACAGCTACATCTACAGCTACACAAAGCTCTTTAAAGCCTCCTTCCCTGGGCATCCCTGACTATTAAAAGTCCTTATATATATCTGTACACAAATGACCTGGACAAGGCAAGGACTGCATTCAACTTCACGAGAAGCAAGAGATTCCCCCTGCTTACTACATCCTCAGCACTGGCCCAATTGTAAAGATTTGCCTTCCTTTCTTGGGGAAGTAATCACTACTGCAAAACATGTTACCGTTTCTCCTGAACTCATTCTCAGCTCCCACATGACTTCATGGCTCCTCACACAGTAAAAATACTACTACTGACTGAAGCAAGCAATACTTTTTAATCAGTTAACCTGTATAACCTCCTTTTTCACATTACGACTTACCTGATGCAGTTACTTAAATCCTGCCTCTTTCCTGCTCCCACCAGAAGAAGAGAAATTTTATAATCATTTACCTAAATTAGCAAGCTTTTCATACATCACTCACATTCATTAGACTCCCATTGCCTAATACTACTTGCCAATAGAGTAGATCATATCTCAAGAGAGAAAATGGAAGTTACTAAGCTCAATATACCTTGATTTAAGATTTCACTTAGAATGTAGTCTTGTAACTCAGGCACTATCAGCTCAGGCGGCATCCTATATGATATTTACTAGAGATTTTCCTTTAGCCAAAGAATACAGACTAAACCTATATACAGAATTTTTTTGGACCAGTACATAACTTAAGAATGCTTTCCGGGGCTGGCGAGATGGCTCAGTGGTCTAAAGCACCTACTTGGAACAAGCTTGGCAAGGC
>NDGM011181332.1:0-14988 GCA_002564305.1 Octomys mimax | reverse complement strand
TCTCTACAGTTCCCCCTTTTTAGTTAAAAGCAACAGGCAAGAACAGAGGCCTGATCTCTGTTTAGGCCAGGATTTTCTGAGAAGAACCATGGTTTTGTATAATAAATATCACCAAAAAAATCAATAAATGAGATCATATCAAATAAAAAAGTCTTTTGAAAAAAAGGAAACCACCAATAGAGAAAAGAGCCCACAGAAAGGAGAAAAAATTACAAGCTGTACCTCAGAGTTGTATCAATTTTTATTAAGTATTTTTTATTGGCTGTCACATATATTTCTAATCCAGTAAGTCACAGCATTTTATGGGAATTAAAGTTCTCCTGTACAGTACAATTTGATAAGGCAAATAAGAGCTTAAGCCCAGAACTATCATTTTTAGGTACTAGTAAAATTTGGTTATTGTATAGTTAACGGCTTTCTTAGGAATATTCATTTGAAGTTGGTGTAGTAGTACAGCCTGTAGTCCCAATTATTTGGGCAGCTGATGCAGGAGAAGCTCTTGCACCTATGAGTTCAAGACCAGCTTATGTAACATAGCAAGACCCGACTCAAAAAAATAAGGAATATTCAGGTAATGAATATTTAATTCTGTGTACCAGACATGTGGCATAATGTATCAGTTTTATCATAGTGTTTTCCAGTGCATACTGTATTACATATAAGTGCCACAAATCCAGAAATAGTTCTTAATTAATAGATGAATGATTGTTATCTTCATACAAATTCCTTCTCCTTGTAAGGGACTGGCTTAAATCTTACCCACTGGCTTAAATCTATGCCCTTTTCCATAGGCACAACATAAGACCTATTCTTTTTCCTCTCCCTCTCTCTACCCCCCCTCTTTTTAAGATTCTGTTGCTCAGGCAACAAGATTTCTTCATGCCTGCTTGGCTCCTGTTGCCAAGGCAACAGGGTATAGTTGGCAGGCTAGTTTGAGACATCAGATGTTTGTGGTATCAGAGATGCCCGTGGTTCACAACTTCTCTGATAAGTTAGGATATGCATAATTTTATTTCAGAGTCTGCTCCTGACATCAGCCCTTGTATATAGAGATGGTTGTGTATGTTTGTCAGAAACGGACCAGAAAGATGCCTGTGTCATCTCAAGACCTGTGACACTTCCTTGTTTTTAGCAGATGTGTTGCTGATGCTTCCTTGTGGCTATTCTCTCTCAACCCTGTTTTTATAAACTGCATCTAGTTTTCTCTACCACTGAATAAGTTCTGTTTGATCACTACTTTAGCCTCTCAGCCAGTGTCATAAGCCCGCATCTTATTAGCAAAACACAACAGCCACAACAAAACCCAACACAGAATTGTCAATGAGACCACAATTCCATTCCTGTGACAGTTCTAAACTCCTGTGGCTTCTTGCTTGTTCCTAGCTGTCATTGCAGCGTGAGCAGAATGCCACAAGAGCATGGTAGCACATTTTTGTCATCATACCAACTTTACTAACATAGCTAAATAGAAGCTTTTACTGAATATGATAACTCAACCCTACAAATTGTCACTTATTCATACAGCATATGCTTATGAATGTCACTGCCTGAAAGAGACTTTCAGCTCTAAAATTCTACTTAGCTCTTATGGTATGATTATAGGAGCCTAAAAACATAATTTCTTAGTATTATGATCCAAACTTCTTATAGCATAAGGTTAAATATTTTTTTTGTCAGCATCAAGTTGCATTGGCTACTGTTTGTGATTGAATTAAGTTATGTGATGTACTAATAATGTGTGGGAAAACATTTTCTTTATTGAGAGATGTATTTAAAGGAATCCTTATGAGACACAGAATTTGAGAGCTTTATCTCCTGACTTTAGTCTTTGTAGAAATGACTGTCGGGATTGTGAGCATCTAAAATCATAAAGGGCCAGAACTCTTCTGATAAAACAATTAACCAGGAATTCACACTGTACTCCAATTAATTCGGTGAAAGTCTATTTAGAAAGCCACAAAACTCATGCCTATTTTTCACTTTGACATAGTCAGTCATCTCATGCGAAAGTCTTAGATTAGCGCTCATTTTGAGCCTGTCAGGTTCTTTTTCTTATGCATTGTAGATGAAGTCACAGCAGATCTGAAGAAGGCTGAAGGTGGATCCTCTCACTTCCTAAAGTTCTTTCAAATGCTTTCATCAGCCTGAAGTGCTTGCTATGGGTCAGTACCTATTTTAAAGCTATTAGAGGACCCAGTCTTGAATATGTTAAACAATGTGTCTGAAATGATCTTTCTCAGTTAAATCATTTTTACGTTTTCCAGCTTTGGCTGCTAGGGGAATAACAGCCTCTATAGCCATTCCATTTCTTTGGAGGTAAACTTTGAACGTGGTTCAACCTGGACCTCCCTCAGGCTCTGCAAACAATCAGTCATTTGTCATCTATGGAAACAGCAACTGCACATTAAAATCTGTCACTTCTTGTCACAGTGAATCTGTTTTATTTTGGTTTCAGAAGTCTACATTTTCTTGTGGTTAACGATACAATTTCCATAGAAATCATCATCAAACATGATGAAAACATTCCACTATACAATCCTGTAAGTTCCAAAAGTGTGGAGGCTATCTTCTCACCGTTGCTATTTCTAGTGCCTAGCACAGTGTCTGCATATGGTAGGAAGCTTATAAATATATTATTCAGTGAATTAATGGAGAAATGTGTGATGTTTGAAAACTTCCCTAAGATTTCCTAAAATGGATTTAGAATTATAGGAAGGAGTAGCAAGTTTATACAACTCGGCATTTTCAGGGTGACCTATGCCACATACCTTGCTTGTGTTTACACTGCTTATATTTTCACATGTAAAAATGTTTGAAATATTTAATTCTTCAAGGCAGTAAGAGTCTTCTTCCAGATAGCTCAGCATGTAAATGGTTATTAGCTCTTGAAAAGTATCCAGAAATGTGGATTGAAGCTTTTTGCAAGCTTCATTCTTATTCGCCTTTTATGATGGTGAGATTCTTGAGGTACCTCTAGGTCATGCTGAATGTACATGCACAGTGATCAGCACCTTCTATAGAAGGGTCTAGAATGTTAAATAGGATGGCTGCTAGTCATAAATGACTGTTAAGCAGTTGATGGACAGCTTGTACCACTGAGGAACGGATTTCTAGTTTAATACAATGTTAGTGTAACTGTAAAATGTGATTAAAAATGATTTAACTTTTTCTTTTTTTAAAAATGCTGATATCATAAATTTTAAAATTGCATTTATGCTTTTCATTTTATATATATATATATATATATATATATATATATATATATATTTGGACAGTGCTAGATTCATCCAGAAGGCTAAGAAATGCAGTTATTAGAAAGCATTTCCTGGGTCCGGTGCAGGATGTGAGGAGGATATCCAGCCCTGTGGCCCAGCTCAGAGGTGGTCTGCCTCCTGATGCCCATTCCCAGGAGTGCTGGGGATGTGCCTATTTTGCACGTTTTCAGGGCAGGCCTATTCTTTTCTTTCTTTGAACCTTATTACAGAGCTAGAAAGAGTATATTAATGTGTGAAACTCTAACATGTCATTTGCAATAAAAGGTTCTGGAAACTTGAGCTGGGAATGAGAAAAATTGTGAGATCTATCGAGGGCTGGCTTGGTGAGGGACAGCAGAGGTGGACAAGGATGGGGAAGGCTTGTATAGGAGGCACAAAAGGATGGGTATTATTCTAATACTCATGTTGGGTGCTAGGTAAGTAAGTGATAATTTTGGTACTTTTACTAGCTTAGATATGCGTTGTGTGCAAGTACTAAAAATTCTGTGATTAAGATGGAAGGTTGGGGCAAGAGCATTTTCATCTATGTGTACTTGTATCTGAGTACCTATCTTGTTTTGTGGATATTCAAGTATAATTTTTAGATCATATTAGATTGAAGCAAGTTTCTTGTAATTCATTATGACACATACATTTTATACTTCATCACAGAAAAGAGCAGTATAAAGAAATTGGCTTTAGGCTACAGTGGGGAAAGGAAGGCTGAAGGTTATGAGTATCACAGTTGGCATTTAAGGCCACTCCACAGGGCAGAAGGTCCTAAAATCAATTCGAAAATGGGCAAGACATTTAGAGTGTTGAGAAAAACAAGGGATGTTCATATTGATGAAAACTGTAGGAAAACTATCATCTTTGTAAATGCAACAATCATTTGATTTCACAGGAATAGTTAGCAATTTCTTTGAAAACAGCAGGAATAAATCATGAAAAATGCCATATAAAATTTAAATGTTATTTCTTTTTAATGCAGTATCACCTTTTGATTTTTAAGAACAGTGAGATAATCATTTAGTCAATAAAATGTGTGTCCTTATTTATGTATTTTAATCTTTTAGGTTCATAATTATACTTTGAGCTCATAAACAACCTTTTTGGAGCAAACGTCTCCCATTTGTCAGCAGAATGTCCATCTTATTTTGTGCTAGAATGTGTTTACTCTTTCCTTTATTAAACTCTTAAGAACATGTTGAGGGACAATAACCTTTACTTATATGTATAATGCAAACCACAGCTGAGTGGAACTTCTAGTAAATGTTTGTCAAATTCAAGTTGGAAGAGTCATTCTAACAGCCTCCAATTCTGTTTTCAGGGAGTTCATTGGTGGAGTAGGATCAAGACCACGCCCAGGTAATTTAGTGTCCGCGGCAGTAAGATAGAACAGTAGATCCTCCTGAAATTCAGCATCATTTATGTTACGGTTTCACACCTTTCCCCCTTTTATTTCTTCAGCTTTGCTGCCTCTTAATCTGCTTCTCCAAGTGCCACCCTTCATGGTCAGGTCCCACATTAAGGAACTAGAGGTCAAGTTAGTGACAGGTTGGCAGTTCTGTAGCCTTCCTTCTGTGATTCTTGGAAATCTCAGAGATCATGGTGGTACTTCCTAGGTCACACTGACATTAGGCACAGTGGGTGAACACAATCGTGGTTGGGCCTGAAGTGTCTGGATGACATTGAAGGGGTCATTTTGACTAAAATAGCTGGAAAATTCTGTTTAGTTCATCCAACACACTGGAAATTTAATTGCATTAGAATATTATAGGTTATATAATATTATATAGGTTATAATATAATATATTATATTATAATTAATATAATATAATTATATAATAATTATATAACCTATATAATAATATAATAATTATATAACCTATATAATAATTATATAGGTTATAATATAATATATTATAGGTTATATAATATTATATAGAATATTATAGGTTTATTGATTAGAATATTATAGGTGTTTTTCTGTGTTCATTTATTGATCAAAATATTACATATAGGTCTTTCTCAAAATTTCCATTTCTTCTTTTATGGGAATTAATGAGTTAAACTATTAATGTGCAAAGTATGTACCTACTAACAAAAATATAACTATTTTATGTAGGTATTTCTATAAATACTGTTCCTGTGTGATACAAGAGAATGAATTTTTTCTTTTTTCTTTTTTGGTGGAGCCAGGGATTGAACTCAGGCCCTTGCACTTGCCAGCGAAGCGCTTATTCCACTGAGCCATCTTCCCAGCCCTTGAATCTTTTATTTTTCTATTTTCTTTATTCTACCTTAGAAAATTATTTTAGTTACTTTTATTTGTATTTGGCTAAAATGATGTTACATTGTTTCTTTAATTTAAAATTATAGATCCTTAAATATAGAAATTTAGACTGATGTTTTACAATGAAAAGGTTATATTAATGTTTCTAATTTCTATGAAAGAGGGAAAAAATGACAACAGTAGCAGTCAAATTATTATCTAAACCTGTATACTCCAGAAGAAGTTTAATGATTGTCATTTAAACATATGTACAAATGTAGACTTGAACATAAAACTCTATTTGATCATTTTGGTTAATTTGGAATTATTATTTACTATTTTCACTTTAGCTTCCTTAGTTCTCATTAATTGTACAGTCAGCATGCATAATGAATGTTTTCCATACACATGCATATGCTGTCATATGAGGCTACATTGCTATATTTATAAAATTTTGTTTAAAGGAATTACTGACAGTTTGAGGGCATCAGAATGTCAACGTAGAAGCAAAACAAGATGGCTTTATTACCTAGATGCCCAGTGCTGTCGTGTTAACCATAGCTCTGTTCCTGTTATTTTTGCAAAGGTAAGATAATAACATGACCATGAAATTAGAATGATAGCTGTTCATTGATTTTATAGGAGCAAAAGTAGAGCAAAGGTGAATACAGGCACATGCACACATGCACACGCACACATATACACAAATTCCTTTTCCTAAAGGGCATATTGTATTTGTCCAGTATAGTTTTTCTTTTTATGTTGCTAATATTGGTCAGATTTCTAGATCTTAAGTCAACTATTGACATTATAACATAGTTTTTATATAATGTGTTCCTTAATCCTATAGTTATACCTTCTAATTTTTTTTTTTTTTTTGAGACAAGGTCTTATATAATTCAGGCAGGCCTTGCACTTGCTATATAGCTTAGGCTGGCCTTGAACTCATGGCAATCCTTCTGACTCCTGAGTTTTGGAATTACAGGTGTGTGCTATCCTGCCTGGCACTTTCCAATTTTTATTTATTAATTTATTTATTTTTCCATAATTTTATTGAGAAACAAATAGCCATGAGACAGTTTCAAACTGAATTGGCAGGACAGTTTCATATATATATATATATATATATATATATATATATATATATTCACAATTATGAAGCATTTTAAGAGTGAGTGAAAGCTAAATTTCACCTATAAAAGAATTTTCTACTAATATTGAACTGCACAGTAATGTCCATGAGAAAATTCAGGTACTACCTATTTTTACAATTAAAAAATTAGAATCATGAAATTATTTCGGCATTTTACAAAAGTCATACTTTTGAAAGTGTTGCTGGTTAGTTTGGACTATTTTATGAAATTACAAATAGTTGGCACTAGCTGCACGCTTAGGTCCTTTCATCCTCATGATTTGTTACAATTGCTCCTTTGGCATTTCTAGCCTGTAAGTATAAAAATGTGCCCTTGCGTCGTACGTTGGGAGTGGAGAAGTGAGTTTGGACCACAGTATCGTGAGATCACTCTGAGTTATACCTTAAGCATTTGTTATCAGAATACATAAAACACAGAAATACATACATGTTTTATTTAAAAATCACATTATTTTACTGTATTTTCATAAACATTTAATTTAGTTCTTGGATGAAAAGAATCATGTTGAAAATTGTACATGATTAAAACATCTATATCTCTAAATTGCTTAACTATTCTGGAAAAGATTGGCACAGGCCAGGGAGATGGCTCAGTAGAATAAACGCTTCCCTGGCAAGCGCTGAGTTCAATCCCCTGTTCTGCAAAAAAAAAAAAAAAAAATATTGGCACAGAGGGAAGAATTTTAGAAAGGTCTGCATCTACCCTCAAGAATATATCTAAGGTATGAATATGACTTCCATGTGTTGTGGTAGAACAAAGGATGAGGGCCATTCTTTAGAGCTTCTAGTGACTGTGATATCGGGTGATCCCACCTGTGTGGTATTCTTTAATCTAAATTGCTAGGTTCACAATGTAAAGCTACAATGGTATTTCCTGACATCTCCAAACTCTTGAGGAATAAGTATGAAACTACTTCAAGTTATTGTGATCCCAATTCCCCACATTTTCTTTTAATACCAACTAAGCTAATGATTTAGTTTATACTCATTCTTTGCATTAAGTATAGATTGCAGTTCCTTTCCAACAGAAATGAAGTTTAGAAATTCCTGCATTTTGTGTGGAAAGTGCTAACAGTAATTAAAATGGAAACAATGAGTGAATAAGTACAGGAACATGTATACTTTGTGTTTATCTCTCCACCTTTAGTCATTTGTGAATGGATGTTGCATAAATATAGCCATCCTGAGTATCATTAAAAATATTTTATTTACTTATTTGTTTGGTACAGAGTCTTGTTGTGCAGCTCCGACTTGTCGTGATCCTCTTGTCTCAGCCTCCCCAGTGCAGGATTATAGGCATGTACCACCACACCTGTTTTGGAGCCAGCACAACATGTGGTACTAGTGATTGAACCCAGGTCCTTACACTTGCCAGACAGGCACTTAGACTGGCTAGCTCTCTTCCCAGTCCTGAGTATCATTTGTATACTACTGTTTTTCTAATATTTTTCTATAAATTGGCCAATTTTCTCCAACTTATTTTTAGTAGAAATATCCATGATTCTATAGTATTACTTGCTATTAATAGATGGAAGTCAAAGACAATCATTAAATTTAAGTAGATTTTGTTGACTGCTTATTTTGAAGTCCATAGTCTGTGTTATCAAAGAACACTACCGAATACCTGAAAATGGTGAAGATGCACTTGCCGCATGCTGAAACTTAATCTGTGAGATAATCAATATAAGGAAAAGAAAATGGGAAAAGGAACACCTTTTCCACCATGGTTATTTCATACTCAATATCGTTACAGTGTAAAATCAGGTTGTAAAAGCTCCTCATGCCTGGGGGAACCTAATTCTTTAAAAATAATTGATTCTGGTGTCTAGAGTGAAAGCAATTAATCAAACAACTGGATGTTATTAGATATTTTGAAAAGTGTATTAGATATACAAAAATAATAGTTTCCTTTTGAGTCAAGGCATATATATGTGAAAATTAAATCATACCAAACAGTACATGTACTCTTTATTATATACATAGGACACACTGTAAAATTATAAATGTCATTATTGTGTTTTAAGTGTATTTTGGGACATGTGGGTCAAGCCCTAATTTTAAAGTGCAAATATAGTGTCACCTAAGAATCTGACCTAATTTGACTGGATGAACAGTAACACGTTTGCCTTGCTTGCCCCGATTTTCATTTGGACAGTACCTGACACTCAGACACTGAGCTGATGTACGGTGAATATTCTACTCCGCACTTTTAATAGAAACTGTCACTTCAAGATTCTGGGATCTTAATTATGTTTTTTTCCTAGATGACTAGAATCTATTTCTACACTTGTCTTTTGTTCATAAAGGTCAGATCTAAATAAAGCAGTCAGTGTTTCAGCCAAATATTTCAGGGAACTAATATTCTAGTCATCTTTATATGAGCAACCTTAGTAGCATATTTTCAAGAAGTTGTTGATATGCAGGACATAAAACTATTTTACATAATTGGCAAAGTGTTTCTGAATATATATTTCATTTTATTTTATCACATAGCAATGTTTTTGGCACATAAAAATCGGGTCAACAGGTTTTAGTCTACTCCTATAATACTAATGTATGCTGTGTATTATCTTGAGTAAACTTATATAGATTTAGATATCCTTATCTAACTCTGTGTATGTCTTCTGTGATAAGGTCCTTAAGAACTTATTAAAGAAGTGATGCAAGCTGTGATGGTTTATCCCTTCTTTATCCTTGTTATTCTGTTGAAAGCAACTACATCTATAATCAAAAACAAGAATTATTTTTTCACATTAGACTTTTAAATACAAGTTGAACATCTCTAATCTGAAAAACTAAAATCTGAAGAGTACCCCCAATGCTAAGTTTTTAAACTAGTGACATGTGAAAAATTCACTTCTGCTCTTAAGTGATGGGTTGCAGTCAAAATGTAGGGTCAATAAATTAGCTTCAGGCTGTGTGGTAAGGTAGAGAATAGGTGAAGCATAAATGAATTTTGTGTTTGGACTTGGATCCCGTTTTCAAGATATTCCATTGTGAATATCCAAATATACCAAAATTTAAGCTAGGCGTAGTGGTATACATCAATAATGCCAGCACTTGGAGATTGAGGTAGAAGGATTGCTGGAAGTTGGGGGCTAGTCTGGGCTACATAGCAACACTCTGTCCCAAAAAACAATGTGGACACACACACACACACACACACACACACACACGCCAAATATCCTCTTCTCAGACATTTTGACTAAGGGATATGTAATCTCTCTCTGATGTATATTTTATGTTACACTTCAGTTTGAGATTAAGACAGGGAGGTACAAATTTCCTTTTTCAACAATGATTTGTGTCCTAATTTCTCATGCCAAGGGAGCATGCACCAGGACCCAGGACTTTGCTGCCTGAAGAAGAAAAATTTTTCATCATCTTTGTAGTAGAGCAATGACATTTTAATGAGACCCTCAGTCTTACAGGAGTTACTGATGGTCTCAGCACAAGAGGAAGCACAAAGGGAAATCACCTGTTCAGTGGCAACTCGAGCCTCTGTGCCCACAAGGTCTCTGTCTAGGAGCAAAGGCTAAAGAAAGGTTGAAAGTTAGGAAGATAGGAAGAAGTGGGAGGGTCAGTACTACAAGGGTGATGATTGTAACATAGTATGAGAAATACGTGAATCAGTGGAAGAAGCATGGATCTCAAATACCACATTGCCATTTGATTGATTTTAATAGATCATCCCAAGCCATTCGAATTGGTTTGTCAAACACAGACTAATTTAAGTGTTGAGAATGGGGCAGAGAAAACAACACTAATGATAAACCCAGATATGAAGGACCTCCTGTTCATCTGAAGTGTTTTCAGTATGAAACCATGCAACTTTATACATATGGGTGTCTAGCTGATGTCCTTTTTATAAAACTTCAGTACAAACAGCCAAGACTCTATTCACAGTTAGCTTCTGCTGAGCCAAAAATTCTTCAGTGCATCAATGTATACAGTATTGAACCCATAAGAGTATATTAATCATTGAATCACCATTAAATTCCTGTTAATTGTCTTTAAGAAAAATTATGACATAGTATTAGGATGCAGCTAAACCATTGTCTAATGATTGTTCCTGGTAGGAATGCCCTCTTCTGATAGCCAGAAGCCTCTCATTCTATCCAGCCCAGCTGCTTATATTCTTCTACAAGTTGAGACAAGCTCATTTTAATCAACACTCAGTATGAGCTTAGCAGATTACTGGAAATCTTTTAGATAAGGTGTCAATAAAAATGCTTTATTTATGCAAGTTCTTATAATTTCTTATTATATTGGAGCACAAGAGCACAGTTGTGGAAGTTTTTCTCGAGCAGATATTCAAGTTTTATTTAACCCATTAACGACAGAAGGAGGTGGAGCCCAAAAGCCCTGATTCTATGAACACTACAAGAATAGGTAGGGAGGCAAGAAGAATGAGGTGAAGTAAGATTGTTCAATGAAGCATAAGACTGGTGAGATTTCTGTAGGGTGATCAAGTATCAATTGTTTAATCAGTCTTAAATTCACACCAATATAGTGATTCTTTCAGGGTATGCTTTAATATTAAAGAGCTTTTAAGAGCCTGCATCTTCATTGAAATAAATCATTAAATGTACTGTAATATTACCCTCAGAGTAGATCGGGACCAGGTAGGGTCATTAGAAATTGTTCTAGCATGATGAGTGGTGAAGAGGACAAGCCCAGCCTTTACTTTCTGTTCCTGGTAGTCCGATTGGTACCCTCTGTAGTCATAGTAGTGAACTCATTGTGTTGTCACAGGATATTATTTTTTTTCTTGAGAATTCTGGGCTTTATCAATAAAACTGACTTTTAAAGAGAAATAACGTTCTTCTAATGTTCTTAAGAGAGCTAATGCAACTTAGGTGATTGTTGAACAGTGTAAAAAGTAATTCAGTCAATGAAGAGTCAGACTTTATAAACTAGATGCTAATTTTAGGCCACAAGTTCAGGACTAAAAAATATATCTTTTATATTTTGCCGAAACTGATCTTTATACTTGCTGCTACCCCCAAACCCAATCAGTTAGCCTACAGGTAAATTCAATGTTTTGTTAATTTTTTGAAAATCACATCAGACTGTCAGGCAAGTTGACAATTGCTCCCTCTCTTCTTTGCCCATTAGCATTCAAAGGAACTCCGTGACGCCTTGTGACTTCCTTTTCTGTCTCTAGATGTGTCCCCTTGCCATTAAGACCTCTATAGAGCAAGATGTCCCATTCCATCCACTCACCTTCTTGGGGAATGAGTGGGATGGCTTCCTCTTCATTCTTTGGGGATGGAACCTTAGAAATACACAGAACCTCTCTGACACCCCTACGATGCTCTCTCCTGCCCCACACTCTGCTGTACTGGGAGTGGTGCTTTACACGCACCCGTGCCCAACCCTGAGGAGAGTTGTCTGCTCTCCTTCCTGCCCCCACCGCAGCCTTAGCCTGAAGTCAGTTGGTACATAGATGTCTCCTGAACTTTTTTTTTCCCCCTACTTTTCTCCTTTCTCTTCTGGGAGCAGCTTTATCTCACCTAAGAGGGGCAGAAAAAAGTTTGCTCGAGGAAGTTATTTTGAATCTTTCTGGATTTTGCCTAAACTTTTGCTTTGTAAAGCTCAGCAACTTACTACTTCTGTTTCTGGTCCCTCTGGGCCACCATATCTCGAGGCAGTGTAAGTCTCACAGTCTGCTGCTTGACTGAAGAGGCCCCTGGGACAGGTATAGAAAATAATACATGGGTGAATTGTGCACACTGCGTCTTGTATGTGTTTTATGTAGCCATTTCTGGGAATTTCAACTTCAAAAATCCTGAGATTATGTTTTATATTCTATTTTGAAAAATAAAGCAAAAGCATTTTTTTTAATTGGGGGAAACTTTGCCCTCAACACACACAGACACATACACGCACACATGCACGTGCGCGCGTACACACACACACACACACACACACACACAAATTAAGTTATAACAGGATGTAAGATGCATTACATGAAAGAGATTCAGCCAGAATTCAGGAAGGAAAGAATTCAAAGCACCTGGCTTCTGTGACCTTTAAAACACATGTTTCTGAAGTTTCAAATAAAAGGAGCTTGCTGTCTGATCACCTAGGGTAAAAGGATCCAGTACTCTGACATGGCTTCCTGCCTCCTGCGGGAAACTTCACCAGGGTTGAGGGCACTGGGGAGCTAAGCCCAGCCTGTCCTGTCCCTTGTTAACGACTGCTGCCTGACAGAGTGCAGCATTGTCCCTTTGTTGAGGATGGAAGTGTACTATGCCCAACCCCGTACCCCAATTAGCACCTGTCCTGGTGGACTGCTGGATTAGTCAGCTTCTCCTGACTATAATGAAACATCTGAACGAGGCTAGCATAGTTGGGGGCCTTCAAGGGCATGGTTCTGGCCCGGGCTCAGGTCAGTCCTGGTGATGGCCTTGTTCCTGGCAGTCAGTAGGTGTGTGTGGTGTCACGAGCACTTACAGGGAGCGCGCATGTGTGTATCTCTGTCTGCTTCCTCTCCCTCATACAAAGCCATCAGCCCTCAATCAGGGAACTTCGTTCTAATGACCTTATTTAAACCTCAGCTCTTTTTCAAGGGCCCACCCCTGATCCTCATGTTCAGATAGTATTTTCACCTTCTTAAGGGTATTAATAAGACTAGGGGATTGAACCCCTGTGTCTTAGTTACTTTCTTATTGCTGAGACAAAATATCCAACACCCACAACTTAAAGGTGATGTTTAGCGTGGTCAGCCAGCCCCAGGACAGCAGTGGTGCAGAGGGAATGGCAGAACTCAATCCATGGCAGCAGGGGAGCAGAGAAGGGAAGAGCTGAAGACAAAAGGACTCCCTCCCAGGTCACAGCCTTGGTGGCTGCATGCAGCCAGGCCCTCCCTCTTAATACCACATTTAGTACCGATGCATATACTGTTCCTGATCCGATCACCTTCACACATGTGAGAATGTGGGGACACATTTTAGATATAAGCCATAACACTCTGCAAAACTCCTCGGAAGTAACCCGGATTCATTCCAGAGCAGACAGCACTCTTAACCACTCAGACCGTTGTATCAGCGGTCTCCTTGGCTCCTGCTCCCTGCAGACAGTGACTCCACATAGTAGACCTTTTTATGTCCCAGTCCATACAGACTCAACCACCTCACTCTAGTCGCCTTTTCCCCATACTTCCACTTGAGGGGAAGAAACTAGGGCTCAAATAAACTATGACTTTCGGAAGCAAGGTTGCCAATACCTGGAAGAGAACAAAGGTTCAAGCCAGGCCTCTTACCTCAGCCTTAGGCCACTTGTCATGGGATGGCCTTTTCCAAAATGCAGTTTCCCTGTGGCTCCCCACCATCCTGTTGCCCACCAGCTCCCTCTCCTGCCACACATGTCATGCATTCGATTGCACTGCATACCAGCTCCCCTGGGTGCTACCCTCACCCCATAGATTCTGTCCTTGGCCAGAACCATTGCTTGCCCTCAAAAGCCACCATTCTAACACAGCTGATCTCACATCAGATCCACATCTTGTGCCTGCCAAAAGGCCTGCCAATTACTTCTGGTCTTCCTAAGTGTGTTCTGTATACACACTCCTCATTCCCCATTCCATGGTTCATGGGGGATACCTTGCTTATGAAATCTAGTGAGTGCCACACTATTTGCCTAGCTAGGAACGTGGGGGTTGATTGCTGATCATTTCTAGATTTGAACTACAATTAATTAATTTATTGTCATGTTGCAAAAGTAAAAAGTGAAAGGGAGTCTGTATTCTGTTTGGTCTTCCTTCAAGATAGCTAGTCTAAGGAGAGGATGTTCCAATGTATTTTGTCACCTTTCACTAAAGGAAAACACATTGGCTCTCTTCAGGGATGCATCCTGTTCTTGTCTGAGAATTCCTGATTTTAGGCAGAGAAAGTTCAGAAAAATAATAGTTTGGCTCTATATATTGGTCAATTGGGGGAATACAATGTGGTTAATTATTTGTTTAATTTGTACTGATTAACAAATTAAATGGATCTATTATAAATTGTTGTGTCAGTAGAGCAAGTATATACTATGAATTAAGTCTTAATGCACCAGAGATGGGCAACTTACTTCATTGGCTGTTTTAATATGCTACACGATAAATAAAAACAAAATATAGTGTCCTACATAGTTAGAAAGACTTAATGTTTCCAGTTTATTACACTTGTGTGTTTTACAAAAATGTCTAGTCAACTGATGTTCAAGGTATAGTCCAAACATCAGGTTAAAAGTAGCATGTCTTGATTCCACCTGAGTCTACAGGGTGGATTTCAAAGAAATAGCTGTAGCTCAGTTCCACA
>NDGM011181328.1:0-14603 GCA_002564305.1 Octomys mimax | reverse complement strand
GGATTGAACTCAGGCCCTTGCACTTGCCAGGCAAGTGCTTATTCTACTGAGCTATCTCCCAGGTCCCTTAATCCTATCATTTTCAGAGCACATAATTCATAAGATTTTGGTTCTTTTAAATTTATTAAATTTGTTTTACAATCTAGAACGTGGTCTGCTTGGTGAATATTTTATTTTGTTCTACTTTATTTTATTGATTGATTAAGACAGGATCTTACCATGCAGTTCAGGCTTTAACTCTCTATGTATCCCAGGCTGGCCTCAGCCTCCTGAGTGGTGGGATTACAGATGTGCACTACCACACCCAGCAGTGATTGTTTTTTCTTTTTGAGTTTTAAACATCAGATTTATTTGGAAAAAACAAAAAAAATCCCACAACCCAAAGGATGAGATTTTACATCTCAAGACATTACCCAGGTAGTAAGTCCATAGATTACAAATCATTTTCATAGAAGATATTTTTGTACAAATTTTACATGTATCCAGGAGTGGGACATAAACCAATCCCTACTTCTATTTAGTTGGGGCAAAGAAGTGCAGTAGGACAAAATAGCTTTTCTGGATGTAGCTATTTGGTAGGAGAGCAGACATAAAGAGGGTGAACTCTTACCTTTTCATTAGCTACAACCAGTGGTTTAAAAAGCAAACCCATTCAACTTTGGGTATGTCTAAAAGCAAACTTCCTAGTTACTAGCCAACCCCACCAATTAAGGGTAATTCATTGGGTATACCTTTGTCACTGGATAAATGGCTTATTATGCCCATTGCTGCAGCACACACGCACGTGCACGTGCACGCGCACGCGCGCACACACACACACACACACATCCTCTGAAAGGCTAGAGAGGCTCCAACGTAGGACCGGTGGGAGAAGGGCTTGCAAATAAAGAGACCAAGCATCATTATCAACAGCATCAATACTACCCACACTGGGGGAAAATACCAACTACCATGCTGACCCCCAACAAAGGAGCACATAAAAATAAGCTGTTGTGTTGCAAGAGAAACTGGGACCTTATAAAATAGTTCTTTATCATTTATTCTGTCAAGAGAAGCTAAAAACCATATCCCCTCCCTTAAGCAGAAAGCCACACTGATCTAGGCCGTATTATAGATCCAAGCATTGGTGTGGGATTTCAGTGAAAACTTATTAAAAACAAAGTAAACCCTTATCTCCCCCAATCAAAGTTGTAAAAGCTTCAGTGTTACTGTCCTTATTTATCTACTTATTTATCACCAAACGTCAACCTAGAATATTCAGATCTATAAAAGGGGTTCAGAGCAGTGGGAGCAGGTATGGATGAAGGAAGGAAGGAATTGAAAGAAAAGGAGCTGATTTGTTTGAGAAAAGCAGTGATTCATGTCACAGTATCCAGTGACAGAAATGACTAAGAGGTCACACCTGTGACACAGCTAGAGCTTAGTCTTTGGGAGATGAGAGTATCAGGAAGAACATGAGATGGTGAAAGTCTATAAAACAAAATTTTGTTTTCTTGAGACAGGGTCTCACTACTATATTGTCCAGACTGGCCTTGAACTCACTTTGTATCCCAGGCTGACCTTGAACTTGCAGCCATCCTTCTACCTCAGCCTCCCAAGTGCTGAGATGACAGGTGTGCGCCATCACGACCAGTCCCAAGTGTCTGAATTTGTTAAAGCTTCAAGGTTCAAAAGAATGTGAATGTATTTCAACTTTGACAAAGGATAAAAGAAAGGGCAAAACCAGGACACAAGGTTGGGAATTCTCATGATCCTTAAGTGCTTCCTGTACCAGGAAATAACCACTTATGTGTTTACTGGAGGGTTACACTATTTCCCCCTACTACCTGGTGCAAAATAATCCATCACTCCCCAAAACCTCTCCTCTAAGGGCAATTTCCCCATTTTGGTCCCTGAGTAATCATATTCTTCAGTGGCCTGTAGACACACTCCCAACTACCTCCCTGGGTGGTAACAAATAGAGAAATTTCCCCTAGGCTGGCCTGTACAACTCAGAATTAAAAGAAGAAGGGTTGGCAGGCTCCTGGAGACAAAACTATTTGAAACAGTAAATCTACCTTTCCAAGGATGGAAAATTTATTCACATAATTCTTGAGAATTCATATATGTCACAACACAGTAAGAGTGAAAAGGTAGAGCTCTCACTGTTCCTTATTCCTTATCCCTCCCCTATGCTTAACCACTCCAGATATCATATTATTGTCACAATGTTAATATTGTCATATTATTTCTGCTTATTGGAGGCCCCTAGGCACTAATCACACAGGCAACTGCATGGTATCCAAAGAACACACAGTTTTTCCATTGAAAAGCTGTAGTCTGTGTCGCTGGCTATATTGGCAATTCTCCAGTTATTTCAATATTTTAAAGGCTGCAGCAGCATGCAAAAGAATTTCATTTTATTTCTTAAAAAAAGGTTAGGAAACGTCTCCAGGAGATGGTGAGTTTTATTTTGCCTTGACTGAATAGAGGTTTGATTTGCTTTCTAATGTTGCAGAATGGAGAAAGCATAGGTCTACTCAGTATAGTCTTCTCCCTCGTTTTTATCTTCACCATCATGGAGAAAGCAATGTACTTGCTGGCAGAACTGAACTTGGAGGTGGGATTTTCCTGAGGTTTCTTTGACTCAGGTGCAGATCTAGATAGAGTCTTGATTCTTTTTGCCATTTTTCCTATCTAACTTCTTCCAGTGGTCCTTGTTCCCTCCATCTTCTGGACCATGGTTGGGGTTCCCAGTTTGGCTTTTTTGGGTACTAACCTCATTATTTTTATTTACTTTTCTTGCTGGTCCCTTCTCAGCAGTCTGAGTTGGAGCTAGTTTCCCCCCACCACTTGTATGGGATTGGTGTGCTGTGTCTGAGCTCTGAAATTGAGCCAGGAGGGTTAGAACTTTGCTCCACCCATGCATTCTGTCTTGGTGGAGGGGCTGGCATTACCTTTAGGGCTGATCAGGTTTGGGAGCCTTAGAAGTTGGAGAGTGACAGTCTTGCTTCTTATTGAGTATTTTGTTTTCTGGAGACTTCTCACTCACTCTCCTTTGGGCATCCTGGTCTGACTTACTTCTGCCAGATGGAGCCGAGATCCTCATCTGTAATAATCAGATCCTGGTCTGTGATGATCCACTTCCAGTCCTTGACCTTTCCTGTTCCTAAGTCTCTTCACGCTGCCAGCTTGGGTGCCTCTCCTGAGGCCGTCATTCTGCCATCACCTCATCCAGCTGATGCCGCAATTTCTCCTGCTCCTTTTGTAGCTGCTCTTTCACTCTGTTTCTCTAGCGGCCTTGTCAACAGGCTTTGCCTCTCCAAAGATAGGAGCCTTCGACAACTGGGTGGTGCTAGTGGAGAAATTATCTTCCCTATGAGCACTCTGAGGCTTTAAGTTCAGTTTGGGTCTTTGGGAGGACCTCTGTCATCACAGCTGGAATCATTCCAGGAGTAATCATCTCTGGAACCCCGGGGCTGATCATCCCATCTGTCATAGCGATCTTCATATTGGTCTCCTCTTCCTCTATAATCGTCATCTCTACAGTAACCACTACCAAAGGCTTTTCTGTCACTGCCTATTCTGGAATCATAGCCTCTATCATAATCTCTGCTGCCTCAGTCATCATAGTGATCTTGGCCTCTGTGTTGATCCATATCCCAGTGTGAGCTATCACGATATCCATCCTGATCCCAACACTCATCACAGTATTGATCTGAATCATAATCTTGATACTTGTCTCCAAAGCTATCATCACCTCTTCTTGGTGGATAATTGTCAAAGCTGTCTATGGCAGGACAGACCCTCTAGTCTGTGTCTGTTTTGTCAGAATCTTGGTTTCTATCTAGCCCAAAAGAGCAGTCATTCATGTATTTATCCTGTGCTTGATCAGCAACAGCCACACAAATTCTCCTGTTACCTAGATACTCTTCATTGAGACTCATGGAACTGAGCAGGGAATCCTGGTCCTCAAACTCAACATAACCAAAGCCTTTCAACCTATGTGGATTGCTGTGTTCATGTGGCAAATGGACTGTACTTATACTTACTCCTATAGAGAATTCCTTAATAGACTCTTCGTCACTTCTTAAGGCAGGTTCCTTGGGAAAAGTGTAGGTGGTGATTTGGGAAGATGGCTGTGGTTGATGTTGGGTTTTTGAGCAGCCCATGGAAGAGTGGGAAGGATGGAACAGTCAGTTGGAGGTGCCCTATACACATCATCATCATTAAGTGCCAAGTGGTTGAAACATCTCCTTCCAGATCCTCTGTTTCATCAGCCCAGCTAACTGGTTTGGGGACATAAGTGATTCCTCCACAAGTTCCTCTGTCCTCAATGAGAAAGTCTGTTAGGGAGATGGTCTTTCCCTTCTTCTTCTTCTTTTTTTGCTGAGGCCACTGTGTTGGGAGAGGGAGAGAGAACCCAAAAGGCCAGAAGTAAGTATTTTATATGTTCTTGAAAAGACATATATTCTGGTGTTGTTGAGGGACATATAGCATGAACATCATTCTGATCTAGTTAGTGGGTGATATTTCTGAATTCCTTTGTATTTTGCTGATTTTTCTGGATACTTGTTCTGTTGATTAGTAAGAAGAATGTTAAAGTTAGTATGGATTTGTCCATTTTTCCTTTTATTTTATTTTCATTTATTTTTTATGTGTTTAGAACAGGTTCTATAGGGTTTCACCACACAGATCAGACTTGTAGTGATCCTCCTGTTTTCAGCCTCCCAAGTGCTGGGATTACAGGCACGTGCCACCACACCTAGTCTCAATCGCTTTCTCAGTGCACCTCGGAGGCAGGGCCAGTACGGCACCTTGGGGATTGAACTCTGATCCCTGCACCTGCCTAAGCAGGTGCTTTAGTCTGCTGAGCTATCTGGCCAGCCCCATTTTTCCTTTTAGTATTAGTTTTAGTTCTGTTGTTGGGTGTATATACATACAGGATTATGTTGTTTTGATGAATTAATCTTTTTATCATTTGTAATGTCTACCTGATAGTTTTGTTTTGAGCTCTACTGTATCTACTACTAATATAGTTGCCCCTTCTTCCCTACCACTTCCTCCTCCTCTTTCTCCTGTTTCTCCTCCTTGTTCTCACACCTGTTAGGCAAGCAGTGAGCCATATTCCCAATCCTCTTTTTTTCTTTCAGTCTCTTTTCCTTTCTGTCTCTCATTAGGCTAGGGAATTTCTGTTACTGTCAAGACAACTCTCTCTTTCCTCTAGTCATTGCCATTCCTCTGTTGAACATACCAAATAAATTTTTGATTTGGTTATCACATTTTTTTGTTTTAGTTTTAACATTTGCATTTTGGTCTTTTTGTGTTTTCCCTTTTTTTGTTTCACTGCATTTTAAAGATGTTTAACTTCCTTAGAGAATGGCTATAATATGCTTTAAGGTTAGCTTGATAATTCTACCATCTGGGTTATCTTGGAGCTCATGTCTGTCAACTTGTTCCTGGCAATTTGTTGCAAGAACAGTTTAGAAACTAGGTAGTAGTATGTTCTGTAGTGCAATTCCTAATGCTTTTCGTGTGCTGTTTAAGGGCAGACATACACATGTGCTGCTCAGGAGTTATCTAGGACTTTCTAAACAACTTTATCAGATTCCTTTTTTTTTTTTTTGAGGGGGGCGGGGACCAGAGATTGAACTCAGGCCCTTAAGCTTGCCAGGGAAGCACTTATTCTACTGAGCCATCTCTCCAGAGATTCCTTTTTGTAAGCATCTTCATTTTTGTAATATGACCAATTCTCAAACTTCCAGAGTCTCCCAATCTAGATGGTAAATAAGGACATAAAAAGATAACTGGACCTCCTTCATTTTTGGACATGTAGGGTAGTTTCCAGTTTTATTTTCCTTCAGTTTAAACACTATAGTCTCAGTAGGTATAGTCTTCATAAGTATTATCTGAGAAGAGATTCCTAGAAAAAAAAAATCTGTGTTAAGGTCATACATATTTTAAAGATTTTTATACATATGTATCTAAGTCTTTTTTTTTAATTTTTATTTTATTTTATTTATTTATTTTTAGAACCAGGGATTGAACTCAGGCCCTTGTGCTTGCCAGGGAAGCACCTATTCCACTGAGCCATCTCCTCAGCCCCAATATGTTTCTAATTCTTACCCCCAAAATTTTATAATCTTTTATTTTTATCTTAGTTTTCTATTTTCTTTATAATTTTGTAATAGTATTTTTAAGAAATTTCACAAACTTTAGGTAGTCAAATCTATCATTATTTGTAGTTTATATTCTTGAGGTACTGGGAATGGACCCTGGGCCTTGCACATGCTTGACAAGCACATGTACCGCTGAATGTCCTCCCCAGCCTGGAATCGGATTCTGGGAAGGAAGGCTTGTACTGCCTTCTAGTTTTGTTCATTATTTCATTTTTACATTCCATTCCATATGGATTAAGGAGTTTATTTGGTGTGATACAGGATAAAGCTTCTGTATTTTTTGCCATCTATTTAACCAGTTTCATACATGTTAATAGCTGTTAAATTTCCCACACTAGTTTTATTGGTTTCCTTTATCATATTCTTCTTTTTAAATGTATTTGGTTTTTACAGGGTCTCACTCCGCAGCTTGGACTCACAGTGATCCTCCTATTTTCAGCCTCCCCAGTGCTGGGATCATAGGTGTACACCACTAACACCCAGACTCTGTGGCTGGCTCAGCCCCCCCTTGGGGTGGGGCTGGCGTAACATGTGGTGTCAGGGATCGAGCCACGGTCCCTGTGCTTGCTTGAGCTTGCCTAAGCATGCGCTTTAGACCCCTGAGCTATATTGCTGGCACTCCTTTATCATATTCTAAATGATTTTGTTTTTATTATGGTCATCTGTTTTCTTCTACTGGTCTGTTTTATGCTTTAGTAGTATAGTCTTATAAATGCTGAGTGTGGTAGTATGCACCTACAGGAGAATCTCTAGGAGTTCAAGGTCAGTTCAAGGTTCTACACAGTAGGACCCATCTCGAAAAAAAACAGACAGCCAAATATGTATGTAATTATATGACATTGTAAATCTACTCATACTGTTTTTGTTTTTTTTTTAATGTTTTCTTGGATATTCTGACCCATTTCTGAGAAATTCTCAGTTATTCTTTCAAATTAACTCCTAGATCATGTTACCCAATTTCAATAAAAATCTACTTTTTGCATGATATTTAGAAATTAGTTTGGGAGAATTTGGTATCTTTATGAACTTTCTCCCTAGAGACATAAGAGTCTACTAAAATCTACATCTTTTAGTTAAAGTTTATGATAGTCTTTTATATATTTTATTATATTTGGTGTTATACTTTTTGTGAATTGTTGAGATCTTTTTGTGTTGTATCTTTTGACTATTGCTGAAATACAGTAAAGATCCTGGTTATTCTATTGTTTTTCAATTATTTTTTAATTTTCAATATAATTTTACATGTTTTTTATTTAATTAAATATAGTCTTATTAAAGGAAAACTTGAGGAATGTACTTCAAGTTTTTTTGTTTTATTTTGTTTTGTTTTGAGATAGGGTCTTGCTATGTAGCTCAGGCTGGCCTTGAACTCTCTCTGTAGCCCTGGCTGTCCTTAAACTCACAGTGTTCCTCTTGCCTTATTCTCCCGAGTGCTGGGATTACAGACATATGGCCTCATACCCAGCCTATTTCAATATTTAACTGATAATTTCTACTAGATTTTATACTGTTAAGCTAATATTAATATTACAACTAGTTATAGTATTCATTATTCTATTTTCCCAAATTCATATGACCTGGGAAAAGAAGTTTCTCTCTAAGAATCTTATCTTTAGATTGTTCATGGAGTTATGCTTAAGAAAATCAGTGTCTATAGTGTGTGATCTGTAGGACAAGAGACCACTGAATGTGTTTTACTCTCCTGAATTTAAGTCTTATTTTGTAAAGACTTTTGTCCTTTCTCCCTATCTACTACCCTGGGAATATATTTGTGTCACTGACTTAGCTAGTTATGGTCCTGTTAAAGTTACATCTAAAAATTGAATTATATAACATTTGAAATATTACTATAAATGATCTTGCTTCCTCTTAGCTAGTAGCTATTTCCTAAATTGCAATGGAAGTAAAACAATCAAGGTGCAGACTGTTGGTTTTTAAGGGAATAGATTTATTACAGCACACATAATTTATAGGACCATTTTATGATGTTCAGCCAAAAAGTCAAATGCAAAGGAATGCAAGAGATCTGTATGCATGCTAGAGTACTGAAGAATCCAGCCAACCGAGAGCCTGGATCCCAGCACATGGACCTGTGGGAGTCCAGCTGAAGGGCTAGCGCCAATGGCAATGTTCTGTGCAAGTCCATATCAAGGATCTGTACCAGGAAGGCCAAAAGGCCATTCGTGAAAGCTAGAAAGTTGCACACACACATATGTGTTTGTAATGGATCTGTGCCACAAGACAGATCTGTGCTGGACCCAGGCGGCTGTGCTCAAGGCAAAGACCAGAGCTCCCTAGAAGAGAACAGCAGCCATCCCCAGTGATAGCAAGGACCCATACTCCTCCGACAAGAGCCAAATTCTTATCAGAAAAATCAGCTATGCCAGGCTTCTCCAGGAAAATCAACATCATGCAATCTTCCCCTCCCATTCTCCCTTTACGTCATTTGGGCAACAATCCTCAGGTGGTAATTCATCCACGCCCAGAACAGAACGATGCTGACTCAGTTCAGCTGGGAGTTACCACTCAAGTTGACCATTAATTAGTGCACCACAGAGAAGAAAGAATGTGAAGACTCCTGTAGTTATTATAATGTTGCAAGTAGTCTAGTTCACTGCATTTTGGCATAATTAGAATGTGAGTTAGCTGTACGCAATAGCATAGCTACTAAATTTTATGTAGATAAAAGATTAGTTTGTATTTACATTGTTTCTGAAGTTATTTTTATGTGTTCTTTTTTCTCATCAAGACTCTAAACACTAGTGTGTTTCTTATTTATAAATCCCAGTAGTCTTAGTGTAGTGTTTTATACAGTGACCACTGCATTTTGACCACAAATGCTAAGTGAAATAAGCCAATGACAAAGAGGCAAAATTCTTCGTATCCACTTCTATGAGATATCTAAAGTAGTCATACTCTAGGAAAGCAGTTATGAGGGGCTGTTGAGGGAAGTGAAAGGAGAGTTTTCAGTTTTGCAGGATGAAAAAGTTATAGAGATCTTTTGTACAACAATGTGAATACAATCGTGTTGCTGTTTTGTATTGCTGTAACAAGATACCTGAGTTTGGACACAGAAATCTAGAGACTTACTTAGCTCATATTTTTGGAGGCCAAAAGTCCAAGATTGGGCAGCTGCAATAGTTTTAAGTATTTTCTGCCTGCCTTTTCTCTTACAGTTAAAACAACATATATTTTTAAGCATCACAAAATTTGAGAGACTTTTTGAGAATGCTTTGTGTTTGTAACACTCAATTTTCAGTAAATAAAGACCCATGTTAATGCCAGAGGGTTCTCAGCTCATAAGTGGCAGAAGAATCTGTGAGTCAAGCGTACATGTTGGTGCTGAGCCAATGAAAGGGAAATTATTTCATCCCCTTCTGATCAGGATTCCATTCAACATCTTTGGAGATGCACTGGGATAAAGAAAGCTCACCCCCAAAATTCACACTTTTACTTTGCCCTATCAGAGGAGGGATAAGTCTTTTTGGGGAGAGCTTAGGAAAGGAGAAGTCCATCTTGCCAGGCTTAAGTATATAGGAGAATTTTGATGAGTGGTGGGCAAGTGACTGAGCCAAACCTACGCTTGTATCTTTCAGGTATAATTAGAAGAAAGTGACTGAAGTTGGGGCCCATTTCACATGCAAAAAAAAAGGGCTTGGGAAACCGTCCTACTTTATAAATATTTCCTTACCCACTTTTCAGGAGCAAGGTCAGATCTTAAAAATGTGATGCCTGCTCTCCTCCCCACTCTACAGTGTTCATCCTTCTGCAACAAGATGTGAGAAAATCAAGTGACAGGAATGACACAGTAAAAAACTTTCTACAAGCTGAACATATAGACTTGTAAAGTAGTAATGGTGTTTGACTATGGTTACTTATTCCCCTTTTAATTTTATCTTTCATTAAATTTGAGGGATCTGATTTTTTTTGAGTTCTTTAGATATTTTAGATAATAGTTAATTGAGGGATAAGTGGTCAAAAAATATTTCCTACTCTGTGGGTTATCTCTTCACTTTGTTGGTGGTTTCTTTTACTGTGCAAATCTTTTTAAAAAATCTTTTTAACATGATGAGATCCCAGTTGTTGATTCTTTGCAATATTTCCTATGCAATTGGGGTTTTGTTCATGAAGTCTTTGCTTACTCCTCTATCTTCAAGAGTCTTTACTTACTTTATCTTCCAGAAGATTAAGTTTAAGTAACACATTTGAAAAAGTATTTTTCCTTGATTCATGTAGTAGGTCCAACCTAAATACAATATTTTTTAAAATCTTCTTATTTTCCTGATAAAGGATAGTGTAATTAGAATAGTAAGTTCGTTAATGATGGCTTGGTGTGAATATCCTTCACAGCCTGAAGATTATGTGTACTCTTCATTTGTTCATTGTCATTCTGTTATAATTCTTACCCTCATGCCTGACTTCATGCACCTAGAAGATAGGCTAAAGTAATCCCTGCTACCTGTAACTGCTGTAAAGTTTAAGTATTAATATACATAAAGCTTTTAGTACTTTTCTTGGATATAGCAAACACTCAAATATACAGCTGTTATTATTATTGTGACTGCTATTTGCACTGTTTATAACTGTTCATCCTACCAGTTAAGTTTATGACTTTATGTGTATTTCTCTTAAATATATATCTGCTTAACCTTCCATCTTGGTCTCTTCTAAAATTAAGGATCCTTCTCCAATTTCAAACAACTTAGTAAAAAGAAAATTTATACATAGAAGAGATGATTGATTTAGTCTCTCCAGTTTTTTGGAGGGTAAAATTCTTTTCCTTCTGGCTGGGGAGATAGCTCAACCATATAAGCACCTGGTTGGCAAGCACAAGAACCTGAGTTTGATCCCTGGTACCACATGCCATGCAGGTCCCCAGAACGGGGTGTGCTGCTGCACACCTATAATCCCAGCACTGGTGAGTCTGAGACAGGAAGATCACTATGAGTCTGAACTGAGTCGAGACCCTATAACAAATAAATAAATAAATATTTTTTTTTAAATCCTTTCCTTCTGGAAGTAAACTGTTTTTCCCCTTTATGTTACAGGTGGTATGCAAGATTACAATTACGTATGGGCCAATTGTTTTGAGATCACATTAGAATTATCTTGTTGCAAGTACCCACCTGCTTCACAGCTTCGACAGGAATGGGAGAACAATCGTGAATCTCTGATTACATTGATTGAAAAGGTAAAAACAGCTGAGTGGGAGATTGGGCTATATAAATTATGGATTAAATTAGGGAGAAATTGGGCTGCATGTGAATGGTAATCTATAGTGGATTTCCTTTATCATCTGTTTCTATTATTTGAGATTATAGATTAGCTTTAGAATTATTATAGTCTATTCAAACATTTTAGCACTGCCTCTTTGGCCTGCCCCCCTAGCTTTCTGTTCCCAAGGTTTCCTCTACCTGTGTTAAAACACTTTTATAGATCAAAATAATGAACCAAATTAGGGGCTAGAAATTTTGCTCAGTGGTAGAGTGTTTTTTTGATTCTCAGTACCAAAAATGGAAAAAGAACAATTAGATAATTAGCCAAATATATACTATGGGGGGGTTGGGAGTATAGCTTGCTGGGAGAGTGCATGCTTGGTATGCATGAAGTCCAATTCCCACCACACATGCATGCATACAGTAATTAAAAAGGAAATAAAAACACAAATTCATACTGCCAGGTTCTTATCATATGTTCATTTTTTAGAGAGCTTTGATCATTATATAAATGAGAAACATCAATTTAATTTAAATATCAGACAAGCTAATACAATTATTATATGTACCAGAAGTAGTTTGTTGAGACAATTAGATGCCTAGCTTTAAAGAGGAAACTTCATAAGTAGTTTACTAATGTAGAGTTCTAGCACATGTCACTCTTGTTTAAGGATTTCATACTTTTATCTATAATTAAAGAGATTGAAAAATATTTGGAAATCTTAGGTAATTAAGCTTTTTTTTAATAGAAAGTCTAGCATCAGTGCAGAGAGCTTATTGTGTTCTCTTTGCTTCTAAATTGATTGTCTCTAAGCTTTGATGCATGTTTTTTTAGGTCCACATTGGAATTAAAGGATTTGTTAAAGATTCAGTAACAGGATCTGGATTAGAGAATGCAACCATTTCAGTGGCTGGTATTAATCATAACATCACAACAGGCAGATTTGGTGATTTCCACAGATTACTTGTTCCTGGAACTTATAATCTTACAGCACTTTCAACTGGGTAAGAACTTAAACAAGACTCAGCAAAAGTGTCAGACCTGAATTTTGTATCTAAGACAGTCTAATAATGTTAATCATTGTGTCTGGGTTTTTCTTTATTTTTCTGATTTTTCTCTTTTTATTTTGAAAACATAATGTGGAAGCTTTTGCCACACAGTCCAACAGTGTATTGCATAAATACAGCATTCTAAGGAAGGACAATTTCAGAAGCTTAATGAGAGGCTCAGCTGTGTAAAGCATTGCCTCAAAGATAAATACCTGAATAAAAGAAACCACTGGTTGTGTAAATGATGTTTGAACAACTGTCTTACTCTCAGCTTTCTAACATTTTAAAGAGATGGTTTCCCACTTTCCCTGGAAAAATTTCTGGAACTTCACTTTTATAAGGATTTAATTGATAATCTTTAATTTGAACTTTACTATTTGGGCAAGATGTTAGAAGTCAGAAAAAAAAGTCAGTCTGATAAAGCACTATAAACAATTCTAAGTTCATGGCTTTGAGCATTGTAACAACAGTTACAAAGGGGTTACAAACATAGTAATTCCCTTTGAGTGTGATTTTTTTTTTTTAGTGAACATTTTAGTGTGCGATACCCAGAAGATTAGTAAGAGAAGTAACTCTTCGAAGACTTAAATCTAAAATATTCTGTGAAATAACATCTTAAAACTTTTAAGTTTACACAGTCATCCTTAGTTTTGAGTTTGATATACTACTAAGTGCAAGAATGTGAAAAGGGTAATGTCATTTTTATAATGCTGACGCACTGTGTGTCTTAACTCTGAGCCCTCCTCTTTCCCAATTTCTTTTTAGGTATATGCCATTGACTATTCATAATATAATTGTGAAAGAAGGACCAGCCACAGAAGTGGATTTTTCCCTTCGGCCAACTGCAACTTCAGTAATCCCTGACACAACTGAGATTTTGGCAACTGCTAGCACAGTTATTCTCCCCAATATTCCCCCTGGAACATTATCCTCTCACCAGCCAATTCAGCCGAAAGATTTTCACCATCACCATTTTCCTGACATGGAAATCTTTTTGAGAAGATTTGCCAATGACTATCCTAATATCACTCGGCTTTACTCATTGGGAAAATCGGTAGAATCAAGAGAACTCTATGTCATGGAGATATCTGATAATCCAGGTGTCCATGAACCAGGTAATTGATATGGTTAAAATCATATCATTTAGTAGCGCCTCTACTCATATAGTTGTAGTAGCACCTCTCAAGTCTAATTATTACATTGCTATACTTAGTCCAGAAAAGTCATTTATAGTATGTATAACTTGAATTAAGAAAATATAATCAAAAAAGAAGAAAATGTATACCTTCTTTTCCCAGAAAAGAAACCCCCCTTTATAGTCCATATTAGGTATGGCATTTACTATGTGCATAGATTATATTCTTTCTGCTAATACTATTTTTATTTTTGTATTATATAGGGCACATTATACATGTGTTGTATATTTTATATGGTGGTTTCATACATATATGTTGGTAAGGAAACTTCTTGATAA
Source organism: Octomys mimax (assembly GCA_002564305.1). NCBI lineage: Eukaryota > Metazoa > Chordata > Mammalia > Rodentia > Octodontidae > Octomys > Octomys mimax. Next base: position 705 of record NDGM011181328.1, on the reverse strand, counting down.
GATGTTTGTGAAGATCTTGGATTTATCAAAATACTTGTTTTCTTTAAACTTTTGATTTAGGATTTTTACACATATTATGGAAAAAACAAAGAGTTCATGATAACCTGAAAAGGTAGAAAAATCTTCTATGTATTTCTTTTGTTTTCAGGTGAACCAGAATTTAAGTACATTGGAAATATGCATGGTAATGAGGTAGTCGGAAGAGAACTGCTACTGAACCTCATTGAATACCTCTGTAAGAACTTTGGAACAGATCCCGAAGTAACAGATTTGGTCCGTAACACTAGAATTCACCTTATGCCATCCATGAATCCTGATGGATATGAAAAGTCTCAGGAAGGTAAAGAATAGCAGACTATTAATGTTTAATTTTCTTTTTAATTTTTGTAATATGAGGGATAGAGTATAGGGCCTTCATGCTGTACTGCATCCATAGACCTTTGTTTACTTTTATTTTTTATTTCAAGACAAGTCTCATTAAATTGTAAGTTGCCCAGGCTGGGTTCAAACTCACATTCCTCCTCCCTCAGTCTCCCAAAGTGCTGGGATTATAGGCTTTAATGGTTAATCTTTTGTTTATTGTTTGGCATGATAGTTTGGGAGGTAAAAGAGAAATTGAACTTGTTGTTTCCCTAGAACTTGTTTTTTTTTCCATAATTTTATTGAGAAATAGCAATGAGACAGTTTCAAATCAAATTGGTAGGA
>NDGM011181326.1:0-10435 GCA_002564305.1 Octomys mimax | reverse complement strand
TTATGGACTACTGGACTATATTGGATTATTTTGCTGAATTCATGCACCTACAATAATTAAATGACAATGCAATATCCATCTCTGACAAAACTAAACAAAAAAAAGGGATACAAAGGAAGGACCATTTTGCATTTGTATATACAAAATTGTTAGGATAGATATACCGCTACTTTCTCTTAGTTCAATAAGAAGAATGATTTGCACAAAAATAGTGTCTGGACAGGATATCATGTCTGCATCTTGTACTATGAATAACTACTATGGAGACAGCAATATGCAATGTTTTAATTACTGTGACTGTCCTACTAATCTGTTTTGAAACTGTCTCATTGCTGGTTTTTTCTCAATAAAAATGACTTTAAAAAAAGAAAAAAGATAAGTGGAAAGCAAGAATAGAAAAAATAGGGGGTGTTACAGTCACAAGATCCCTTTGTGGTGGTGGTGGTGGCAAAACACCAGGGGTGTCCCATGAGTGGATACCAATATAGCACATCTGAATTTTAAAACTTACGTGGGAAAATACAGGGAGGTAGCTGAAGAGAAAAGGCACTGTTTTCCTTTTCTATGGAAGACATTTCCTAGTCCAAGCAGGACAGTGGGAATTACTGCCAAAGCATGTCGAGATGTGACCAACATGGATGCACATTGCTGCCTTCTGTGAACTTTGAACAACAGAACTGCCAGAGGCAGCCCAGTACGGACAAAAGTGGAAGTGAATGTGTTTCTCTGCTCCACTGGGGGTGTGTTTGAGGAAATATGTTCTGCTATTGTTGTCTCCAGTAGCCATTCCTTATGGAAAACAATTGAGATGCTAAGAAAAAGCCTGCAAATGACTTTCAGGCCATAGAATCATAATTTCAAAAGTCTCTGCTGCCTGAAAATATTCTTGTATACATAAATATGTAATGTATTATATTTGTATATATTAAGACAGCTCTAAGTTCTATGAGGGCCACTTTTTTTTTACTAAATTTTTCTTAAGGCCTTTTTTGGCAGTGCAGCGTGGACCTGATACTTTTGCACAAAGATGGTTGCCTCTAGCACCTCATACAGAAAAACGCAATTAAATTAAAATCTAATTTTCAAGTACATCTTGCAGTTTATTCAAAGTGGAAAATAATTCATACTATGAACTTTTAGACTTCAGGCAGAGCACATTAATGCTCTTTTGCCTTAATAATCCATTTCTGAACCTTTCTTTTTTTTTTATTTTGCTTTTTAGAAAGGCTTGGGAACGGGGAACATATTAGTCCTATGGCTAGGTTTAGCTTTGCTTTAGACAGCATAACAAGACCTGCAGATCCAAAACACGATCCTAAGGAGGACTAATCTCCCTTCACTTTCTGTTCATAGCTTTCACCCTAATAGGATAAGATCTGATTTAAACTCTGCCACTTTAAATCAGCTTTGATTCTTGCATCTAACTCTTCTCCTGGGTTTTAGTGCCATATTGCAATGTTAAAGTGTAAAACTCTGCATCTGCCGAGGCATTTGGCTGGAAAAGCAAGTATGTCAATGGCTGTCCCTCGCTGCTATCACACATATGGAGTTTCTGTGTTCAGCTCTGCCATCTGGTCGTCAGGCCTAGATTCACTCTTCATTGAATAAGGACCATCTACCATATCAGCATCTCTTACAATATGCTATCCTTTCCATGGTGCCATTTTCAGTTTTTTTTCTGATGACATTTTCTTTTCCTCACAACCTTTTTCCTTTCAGCAAATATTCTACAAAGAGCAGCTTTCAGTGACATTTTGGGGAAAAACTAAAAGGAAAAAACATACAATGCTGGGTTATAATTTGAATAAGAACAATTAAAATTTGAAATCACTACAAACTCATAGCTAAGAGTCTCACAATTGAAGGTGTGTTGTGTGTTGTACCTTGAAAATGTCCAATATGACTTCTATACAGACCAAGACCTTATGCAAGACTTCCCACCTTATGCTATGAGAGAATGTGAGTTTACTGCTCCCACTATTGTATTTCCCTATTTAAAAAGCTGATGTTATGGGACTGATGACATTTCCTTTCCTATCACAAGAAGAGGGGTTTTCCAGGATATTTTATAAACTCTGCTCTTATATATACTCTTACAACAAAACCATCCTCACATAGGAAGACGCCAATACCTGATGAGTTCATTTCCTCAAATTTCTCACCTTCTTATTTGGGGGAAAGAAAAAGACAGCCAGAAAATAAACATTGACTTAACTCAAAAGTTTAAGGGAAGGCAGTCAACATTCAGTAGGACTATTTGGATACACAGGGATAAAATCTACCTGAAACTTCATCAGCTTGATATAAAATAAAATCTGTAGCCATTTTCTGTGACACTGAAGATGGTAGTTTTGGACTGGGTTCAAAAATAGTTGGATAAAATTGAAGCTCTTTTTTTTTTTTTTTTCACTACCAGGGATTGAACGCAGGACCTCTTCAGTGAGCTACATCAGTATGATCCTTAATTGTGATGTCAACTTGAATGGATTGAGAAATTCCTTGCAGATCAGTGAAGCAGAGCTCTGGGCATGTCTGGATGACTGGCATGTACCCTGCACACAGGAAAGACTTCCCTAGATGTGAGTGGCACCACCATTACATTTCTTACCTGGATAGAAAAAAGAAAGGAAAAGAAGTCTGCCCTTTTGCTTCCTCAGAAGAGCTCCGGTCTTTGCCACCATCTTTGGATGTTTATCTCCAGCACTGTCAGGATTTCAGCACAGACTTCACCCCTCCATCAGAGACTCTAGTTTCCCATCAGGGACTTGCATCAGAATCAGCAGAGAGCTCCAGGCCTTTGACTTGTGACTGATCCTGCAGAATTCTGGTGTACAGATGGCTCTTCTGCAATCTTTCATCCCTGATTCTGCAAGCAGGGATTGGATGCCTGCCTTGTAAATGTCTGATTCTTTTGTGAGCCCTACATGACACAACTGTCTGTCATATGTATACATGTCTGTCAGTCTGTATTTATAGACAGAATCTCCCTAACTCATTAAGTTTCTCAGGCTTCCCTCAAAATGATGATTTTCCTGTCTCAGCCTCCCAGAGTGCTGGTATTATGAGCATGTACCACCATGCCAGCTGAAGCTTATATTTTATATTTTGAAATGTTTCTAAAATCCCTCCATAAACTTACTCCACTTCTCAGTCACTAATCTCACTCCCATTAGAATTTAGTCAACACAAATTCATTCTGAAAGGAATCTCCTCCGACATTTGGTTAAATTGGGTGCATATATAGTCCCTGCTAAAATAGAGAGTCTGGATGGAACTCAAGACTCTGCCTTTGTAACAATCACCTAGCTGACATAGGGCTGCTAGCTGAAAGGGTTGCCTTTTATACAAACACAATGCTCGTGCTCCTCCAAAGCAATTCATTAGATTTGAAAGTGTACTAATTTCATTCAGCAAGGGTTTTCCATGGGCTAAGCATGGTAGAGTGCCTACATGTGCATCAGTGAAATCTCAGAAATACTGGCCAGTAGGAATGATCTTCTCATTATATAGGTGATGAACTTAGAACATACTTGTTAAAGATAATACTTAGCCCTATTCTGTCATCCTCAACTCCTGAGCTATTTATCCTACTGTACCTGGAATAATTGTTGAAGCACTGTTAAGATCCCACTCCCAGAATTTCTGATTAGAGTAATTTTAGATGGTGAGTATTAATTTTAATTTCTAATGAGTTCCCAGGGGGGTTTGCTGAAAACAGTCCCACTGAATAAAACAGTAAATAATGAATTTGTACAGCTATGTTTAAAAATGGGAAAATTGGACAAGAAATAGACTATTTTATTGCCAAGTATATCTCACAAAAGACTATTATTTACAAAGAGCAAAGAATGACTTTGGAGAAATCTGTCTGATACTACCTTATTCAAGTAATCTAAGTGAACTTCATCAGTTAGGAGAGAAATAAAAATGATTTCCATTTGACAGGGGGCAATGAAAAATTGGTCAAACTACTGAGATTTTCCTGCTAAGAGAATACAACTTGCATCCAATCATATGACAACATGACACAAAACTAAACTTAGGACTGTTCCTCAAAAGCATAAAATAAAATGACTAACAACTCTTTTTCAAATCAAAGCACCCTAAAAATATGACAGCCTATAAGATCATGATTATGAATGTATCCTTTTGGCACACAGTCTTTCTGGAACAATTTGAGGAACATGAATGGATCTAAAAGGTAGGCTGCAGCCATATACAATATTAATTCACGCCTGGAGAGTTGTATGTGGAGCGCTTCCAGAAAAAGCAGTGATTCATGCCCAGGAAAGCACACCAAAGTATTGGAGAGGCATCAACCAGGGGTCTCTCAACTCACTCTTTAAAGGTTTAAAAAAATAAAGCTCAAATTTTTCCTTTTGTAGGGGAATTCAAACTTTCCCTAAATCATGACTTTTTGGAAAGCTTTTAGTTAAGGCATTTAACTTTGTACAGAACTTTCTTAGTAACAGGACTAGAATGAAAGCCGGAAAAATACAAGCTTGCTTTCTCAGTAGAAATAGGACAATTACTCTTTGAAGAATGCTAGTCAAAACTGATTTGTTCTGTTTTGTAAATGTCCCTCAACTTAAACTTCAGCAACTCTTATGTTCCTCTCTTAATCTTCATGTGTGTCTTCTATCACCCCACACTCAAGTTTCAAACAGAATCTTACATGAGCTCTATTGTGGTATTTTCCGATTTCTCTGCATATTTCTTTGCAATTTCATCATGGATGTCATCTTCACATATTTCTCCATGAGGCTTTCTCTTTTAGCAAAGTCATTGATTATGTGTTCATGTCTTTGTACTTTGAACCTCCACCACATGTTACAACTTTTTGTGTGATCCACTTGATATTTCCAGCCTATCGCCCTCTTTTATCTCACCTGCTAAAACCATTAAGTTCTTTCTGGCCTATATGCTTTCATCTCAGTTCTGATTTTCACCACTGATAGCTATTTTCTCACCTAATGAATCTCATTTTTACTAGTCTCATTTTCTCTATTCATTTTAAGCAAGTAATATTTAAATCTATTCATAATCTTATGATTGCAGTCATTTTTATTCATTCATTCTTTATCATTTGTTCATTCATTCCACAAACACATTTTACACAATTTTAAAGTAATAAAACACTACACTGTGCAGTATAAAAGAACAAATAAGATACAGTATGATCCTTGGCCTTACACAATGTCTGGTGTGATTGTGATTCTTCAGCACAGTGCAGGGTGTGCCTTTTTCTATGATCATATGCCAATCGTATCTCCTCTGTCTGACAAAGGGATGAGTCCATGATGAAAGCCTCATCTGAGCAGCTGTAGAAATATGGTTATGAGTATTCTGACCATAGAATAGGAGCATCTATGCCAATTTGCCTACAAATGAAAGATCGCAAGGGTTTCAGTAATCTTAAACCTCTGCTGTGATTCCAGTGATGAGAAAAAAATATAAAAGAGTTAAAATATAATACTAGAATTACAAAGTTTGTTTTAGTGATCAATCAATGTGTTTGGACTTGAACCCATATATAGTAAGGAAGTATTAAGAGTGTAAACTGAAGGTTGATGTAGTCTAACTTACATGTTAAATATGAGAGAAATTGACTGAGGATATGTTGTGAGTGACTTTGGCAAGTGTTCTGGAAAGGTCCCAGCCATGAAAAGCAGTCGCACTAGGGAGAAGAATTTTTTTCATTAGAAATGTTCCTCAGATCTTTCAGAGCCCTCCAGATACCTCCCTTGTGCCTGTTATCAGAACTTGGGATTTTTTACTGAATTTCTCTGCCCTTTTGGATCCTTAAAATTGAGTCTTGAATGTTCAACCAGCTCGAAAAAGATCTGACTGAAAAGCCCAAGTCTAGACCCAAAGGTCCAAAATGAAGCCTTAACGTTACTGAGGTCAAGCATGAAGGACGAGTCCCTAAACTAAATCTGTTATGGCAATTTGCAGAAAAACAAAAGAGGCTAAAAGAATGTAGAAGGAGCATTAGAATTCATGATTTGTGAGATAGAAACTGGAGAAGTAAAATCCAAATGAGTGTCATGTTTCGAGCTTCGACTGACAATTTCTATTTCGGTTTCCTGAAATTGTGATAGGAAACAAATTAGGAAGAGTCAGTCTGTGAAAGATGAAAGAATTAATTTTCTTCTGAGCATTTGTATTTTAGTCATCTATGGATATTTAAATGAATATGTTCAGCTGGAAAGCAGATGTATGTGACAGAAGCCAAGACGATGTCTGCCTGGGAGATTTAGATTTAGAAATCATTATGCTATCAGTACATGTTAAAACCATGACACAAGGTGGGATTTTCAAAGAAAAAGGCATAAAGAGAAAACCACAGTGGCTTGAAAACAATGCATAGAGAAACCTATGTGCAAGAACCATGTAAAAGGAATCAATAAAACAGCCAAAGATGTCAGAGACCAGCTGGGAGTGCCGGAGAAAAGCAGCCTTTCTCTTTGTCTCAATATTTCTCACCTCAGCTACAGTAATCATTATAAAAGACACTAAATCCGATTATTTCTTTGCCTTCTAAGGTTTTTCCAGGGGTTTTGTAATAACATCCAATCCCCAACACATAAGATTTTTCATAATCTGGCCTCCCCTCTTCTCTCTAGGCTCTCTGTATGTTCTGTCTTCTTCCACGTGCAAATGTCCACAGTGTTCTTTTGGATCTCCATCCTCAGGGGCTTTATCTGTACAGAAGCTCTCCATCCTTCACAGAGGGGTATCCCTGTAGTTGTGCAGGTTTCAGGCCACACTTCCCTTCTCAGAGAGAATTTTCAGAATCACCAGTCTCGTCTCAAGCCAGTCTACTCTTCTTCATTTCTCCTTCATCTGTGTCTCTTTCAAAGAATTCACCAAAAGTAAGTGAGCTACCAATTTGTCAATTTATTTGCCATAATGTTTTTATTCACTTGGATATGAAGTCCATATGGAAAATAATCTTGTTTTTCCTCTTCTATCTCACTATTCTTGCTCTGTGAAAGGATATTTTAAAACATGGTCATGGTCCAATACATTAGGTAGGTGAATTAGATATGTGAGTCAAGAGATGTAGATAGTTTCAAAAATAAAAGAATAACTATAAATGTTATTAGACATGATGAAAGCCAGCAAATTATGTACAAAGTTTGGTGAAATTTCTAGTGCATTATCTTACATGCAGCCATACGATATTTGCCTGAGAACTTCAGGAGAGCAGAGTGCACGTGAACTGGACCGCAATGGATTTATCCTTCTTTAAAGATGAAGGCAGAGTGCACTGGGAATAGGGAGCATTGATGTCCACCTCCAGACAATTAAGCAACACACAAAGGAGAAAGAGGAGGAGCAAAGAAGAAAAGGATTAAAACAAATATCCAGATCTGTTCGTTTTGTTTGCTCTTAACATAAGAAAACCTGACACTGCTAAGAGGAGGAAGAAAAGTTGGTAGAGAAAGATTGGAGATACATAAGAATGACTATTTTAGGATAGCTTTCAAAAAAAAAAAAACCAAATAACTGTTTCAAGAGTATATATGAAGAGTTGAGGACTGGCGAGATAGCTCAATGGACTAAGTGCCTGTTTTGGAAAGGGCAGGGACAAGGGTTTGATCCCTGGTCCTGCATCATGCACCAGCCGTACCCCAGAAACATACTGAGCCAGTGACAGAGTCTGGGCATGGTGGTGCATGCCTGTAACCCCAGCACTGGGAAGGCTGAACCAGGAGGATCACTACAAGTCTAAGCTGCAGAGCGAGACCCTGTACCAAATATGTAAAATGAAGGAAAGAAAAAAAAGAGTTGATCTTCAGAGCAGGAAAGTTTTAAATTCTAAAGCAGAAAATTAGAAAGCAGGGTAAAAGGGACACAGGGGGATATAGCTAAGGTTGTATAGGATTATACAGACCTCAATGTCAGGAAGTTAATGCAAGGAACCAAGAAGTCTAAGAATACAGTTTTAGAAAACAAGACTTCCTTAGTGGTAATGAAAGTGCAACTCAGTGATCCTGAATCTGAGAATATAAATCAATGTGGCTAACATCTTCAGAAGTACATGCAAGAGTGAATGGCATGTTCAAGACTGACCTTGAAATAAATTTGCCAATGATTCTTAAGTAGAATTATAAATAGACAAGCATGCTGGTGAGCATAACTTAGCTTAACAACCACACAGTGAAAATAGGGTAGCAAAAACCATGATGCCAGAAGACATGAAGAAGAAATAAATGGATTCCTGAAAGGAACAAAGTCTCTACAAAATCTAAGAACTACATAGCTCGGTGTGGCTGGAAAGCCTGCTATGCCAGTGTTCTGGGAAGCTGAAGCAGGAGAAGACTGACAGTAGCTTGGGCAACATAGTGACTTGGCAATAAGCTGTCCAAATTCAAAACCAAAACCCAAACAAAGACAACACCAAAAACCAAAGTGACCCAGAACAAAAACAACAACAGGAAATGGTTAAGGATGTATGCTCAGGGTGGCAGCCCTGGATTCAGTCATCAGTTTCAAAATTAAAAATGTACATTGAGTCCATGAAAATCATGCGAGAAAATGTTTTCTTGAAGTCAGTTACTAGAATTTATTGTTTCCAAAACACAAAAGATAGATGCAAGTGAATGGGGATGGTAAGGTGGACTTGGAATGAAGAAGTCATGTGTAAAAACAGAAAGGGATACAACCAGATATGTACACGTGAAAGGATTATCATCGAAGTATTCTCCCTGTCACAAATGTTTTCACTGATTTTATTTCTATTGTTTTTCTCATTACATTTTTCATTTCATTTCATTGTCATTTAAATATATGATTTTTGCACAACCTTTGAGTCTCAAGTTTTCTAAAATTTTCTACAGTATAATTTCATTAACCTTTTGTCATTCCTCTAGCCTCTCTCTCTCTCCTCCAGCTATACACATATACACAATTTTTTATATAGCAATGTATTTTGAATGTCTGTCCTGTTGATGACACTGAATTAGAGACAGTAAGGGACATTGGAAAACAATTAACTCCATCCTTGTCTTGAAAAAGTAAAACACACAGAAACTACCATGTTGACATTTAAAGTAGTGTATGGCATGGAATTCCTGAAAAAGCTCTGCTAAATCCTGAAAGGTCAGGAAGGTCTTTTTATGTCTGGGCTCCTCTATGCAGTCTATACATATTCTTGGTCTAACATTTCTGACTATGGATATTAACTTGGAAGAATAGAAAAGATAATGTTTTCTAGGAAGATAGAAAGCTATAAAGAAAATATTGCTGATTTTATTTTAAATAAAATTAATGATTCCAGGAATTTAAACCCTAGTGACTTTCCTTCCAAACCGTAAAATCATGCCACTGAGAGTCACAGCCTTTCGATCTTGGCCAGGCATTGCTTGGTGGTCCCTGTGGAGTCGCGTATCATTCATGTCTCCACTCACTGCATAGAAGCAATGTTCCTGGCATGCATTCCACACAGATTTAAGATAATACCACTAAACTCAATATATAAAGGGGTTTAAAAAAGTGTAAACTTTTCAATAAATATTAAAAACATTGACAATCATAATGCAATTTTGACTGCAATCTATATAGCCATCATTTTCTTTCTTCCTTTTTTTTTTTTTTTTTTTTAGTATTTTGGGGAAGGGTCTACAGGGTGTTCAGGGTCTTACTACTAGACTGGACCCGTAGTGATCCACCAGTTTACAGCCTCCTAAATGCTGGATTACAGGAGTGCACCACCATGCCCAGTCTCAATCCCCGCCCTGGGGGCGGGGCCAGCATGGCAGGCCACAGGATAGTACCCTCAGTCCCTGAGCCTGCTTGCAGGTGCTTTAATCCACTGAGTTATTTGTCTGACCTTATATTGCCATCATTAATGAACACTACTCGGAACCATATAATGTAGTAGTGTGCTTGCTCACCACTGTTATTAAGCGTCCTAGCTTTCCCTGGCCATTGCAGTCACACTGTGCTCCTTTTTGCAGCAAAGGCAAAAGAAAATTCTACTAGATTATAAAGAAAATGTACAAAAAATCAAGATAATTGAATTATTTTTCCTGAAAAAACACCTTTTATTAGAGATTATTTTCATGCAAGGTTAATGATGGAACTACATTTGGAAAAATGGTGAAGAGATTTTCTTTTAATTTGAAAAGGCCAGTTTGTTTTACTAGTCACTGAATTGAAAATCAGCACACTTATTTGAAACCATGAGGCTGTCAAATTGTAAGTAGTTTTGGAAGCAATGGCTTGAGTAGACAATGATCTTCATATCAAGGAATTATACTTTATTCAGTACTTAAAAGTATTTATTCCTTCAACATTCACCAAATATTTATAATGCAGCAGGAGATAAAACAATAAATGGAGATAAAGCATAAATAATGTGATTGAGGGCTGGCGAGATGGCTCAGTGGTCTGAAGCACCTACTTGGAACAAGCTTGGCAAGGCACA
>NDGM011181325.1:0-10421 GCA_002564305.1 Octomys mimax | reverse complement strand
CAGAAATTACTGAAAAATAACTTTTATTAAACTATTCAGAACTATCTCGTTTATGTTTATCTTTTAAGTTTCTACATTTGAGATACTTAAAATGCAATTAAAAATTAGATTTCAAATTACCCTACAGTTCTTTTTTTTTTTTTTTTCTGGTTCTAGTGTTATTTATTTATTTATTTATTTTTGGTACCGGGGATCAAACTCAGGACCTTGCGCTTGCCAGGCAGGTGCTTATGCCTCTGAGCTATCTCCCTGGTCCCTTAAAGTTTTTAATCTTATCTATCATATATACATTTCATATGAATCAAAGCAGATATAGGAATTTATGGAAATGTATATAGAACAAATGGCAATATTTTCTCCTAAATATCTGCATTAAATGTCGTCTAAGGATTATTAGATGACATAATTATGGTAAAAACAAGTACGTTTAAAAAGAACAATTAATGTTATGTAGGAAATATCACTCATGTTATTTTCATTGATTTCCTAAGATATTGTAAATGATAGTGGAAATTTATTTTTGAGATACTTCTTTCAAATATTCAGATTTCTCTACTGAACCTTGTGTTTTCTATAGAGTTTTGTCAATAAGAGTATCATAGCTGTGACTTCTACCCTTCAAGCTTCCAACAGGTGGATTCTCTTATTGAGTATGTTGCACTCTTCACAGGAACTCAAATTGTAAAATTTATTTCTCACAAGCAACTCATAGTGCAAGTCTTTGGAGATTCTCACCACCTCTCTTCTAAAATGTAAGATTTCAAACAGCACCGGGACAATGATCTCATTAATTCCTGCTAAGTCCTGCAAGGTAGATGGCAGATTTGATCTGAGAGACGGATTAAGGAGCCTTTTCATTAAGCCACGTGGACATGGAGGGGTGTGGCCAGCACTCAGCCAGATGGAACGAGACGTTAAAGACCCTTTAGAGAAGTGACACGAAAGGCTGCAGAAGGGAATTTTAAGAGATTTTTTTCTCATTAGTATAATAAGAATGAATGTGCATTGCAAAATGGGAGTAAAAATCAATTGAGAATTAGATAGTGAAGAACAAATATGAAAGCAACGCACATTACGCTGTGAAAAGAAGTTGTGCAGCTATCTCATCTTCATGCAAAATGTCAACTTGCCCACACAGTCAGCATTTGGCACATCCCTTCTCATGTGCATTTTGTAGTTCTTCTCATGGACGAAGCAAGGTAAAATTCAAATGCAAAGAAAAGTTTTTGATAAAGAAAAGAGAGTTGTTCTGAAGGAGATTAAAACTGCTGATTTTGGATGGGAGATAAAAGCTGCTATTTGTAATAAATTTTAAGTGTAAGAAAAGGTATAGCTAAATAGAGAATTTGGGCAGGGGAGAGAGCTCAGCAGTCTAAGTGCTTAACAGGCACGCACAAGGACCCGGGTTCGCTCCCCAGTACCACATGTTGTGCAGGCCCTGGAGCCCCCACCCACCACAGAAACCAGGCGTGGTGGCACACGCCTGTAACCCCAGCACCACAGAGGCTGAGACTTGAGGATCGCTGTGAGCTACATAGTGAGATGCTGTACCAGATACATATTACAAAAAATAAAAATAGAGAATTTATAATTTCATCTTCTATGAAGATTAAACAAATGTAAATAACTACAAATGGAAACGTGTTACCTCAGGCAAATGATGATCTTCTTAACAGTACTAAGTGAATGATGTTATAAAGATACATGATAAGTGGGGCAAAATACTAATATTTATTATATTATAATATACACATAAAATAAAATATATCAATTAAATAGTTTTTTTTTTGAGACAAGGCCACTCTATTGTATATAATTTAGGCCAGTCTTTAACTTACCATGTAGCAAAGACTGACCTCAAATTCAAGGAGACACTCCTGCCTCAGCTTCCCTGGTGCTGGGATTACAAGCATGTACCACCTTGCCCAGCTTTTCAGGTTAACAAGTTTTAAATGGTGCATATTTCTGTGGTATTCATTCAATTCACAGGCTGGCTGTGTAACTATCACTTCTCTGTACTATTAAAATGTTCATACCCAAATACAAATGTTCTAACCATTCAGTGATAACTTTCTACTCCATGTCTCCAAGTCTCTGCTCTTAATCTATTTAATATCTCCATACATTTGCCTATTCTAGGTACTTCCATTAAGTAGAATCATGCAGCACTTGTATTGTGCCTGGAGTATGTCATTTAGTTTAAGGAGCTGGAGGCTCTACAGCATAGCAAATATCAGAATTGCAATGACTTTTGTTGTGGAATAGTATCATCATCTGCCTCTAGCCACATTTAACTTATCAACTCTTCAGTTAATGGACAGTGCATCTGCTTTTAAATTTTGGTTGCTGAATATGAAGATTAGTTTACTAGTATCAGTTTCATTCCATGCTTTCACTTTCTTTTGCCTATGTGGGACTTACATTTACTGGATCATCTAATAATCCTTTGAAGCCAAACACAACTGTTTTGTATAGTGACCAAATTACTTTACACGCCTAACAGCAATCTTGTGTTAATTTAACATCCTTCCACACGTTTGCTGCTATGCTTTTCAACTGTCATTCATTTTGTCTCAGGAATGGCCATCCCGTGGGTCACTGCAGCTCTGATCAGACGGCTCCCCGGTGGCTAGCGGTGCTGAGCATGGTTCTTTCGTGAGCAGAGTGGCCATTTGCATACCTTTTCTTGAGAATTATGCTCAGCCATATTTGGTCCAAATATTACTTCTGGTTTGCTTTGCTCTTGTCTTCTTTTCCTTGAATTCATGCTGTGCACGTTGATGTACTGGATGAGGCGTCATGTCCGTCTGAGGCTTGGGTCACACTTCTGTCACGGTCCTTTCTGTTCTGCAGACCCTTCTCAGTGGACCTGTTTTCATGTCCAGTGACTCTCCCTTCTACCAACTCATATCTTCTGTAAATCCCACAAGTGCATTTTACATTGCAGATATTGGAAGTTTTGATTCTAGAAGTGCTAGTGTTTTGTTTTTTTTTAAATGTGTTCTTCATCTTTGTAAATATTGTTTACTTTGTGAGATACCATCAAGTTTTTCTTCATTTCATTAGAATCACTTTATTTTATGTCTTCAGTAGAAGATGTACCATTGTTATTTTGAAATGCCAACCGTGGTCCCCTTAGGGTAGTGTCTATTGTCTGTGGCTGCTTTATTCTTGTGTGCAAGAGCATCTTCTGCCTTGTAGGTCTATTTTCTCGCTGCTGACAATTGGACACTTTAGATAACATGGCAGGGAAACTGCCCAATCATGTCTCCTGTTTCCCAGAGTGTTTTATTTCTTCTATTTAGTGACTTTTTATACCAGCTTCATAAAGCCTTACATCCTTTCTATCATGTGGCTGTTGAAGTATCTACTCAATGAGTTCAGGGAACATCTAGTAAGATAGAGATTGTCTTAATAATAAAATTATTTAGATCACTGAATCTCATCTCTAAGAGATTTGAAGAGAGCTCTGTGTGTCTGTATTTAGACACATCTTCATGATGAGCCAGTTTAAAATTTTGACTTGGCTTCTTTTGCTGCTTGTGCAGAATTTCCATCTTACCCTTCACTGATACATCAGACGCTTTCTTCTTCCTCATCTGTGCAGAGTGTGCACATATATGCCATCTTCTAGATCATTAGGAATGAGCCAGAACTTTAAAAAGCCACCTGTGGGCTGGGCATGGTGGCCCATGCCTGTAATCCCAGCACTCAGGGGAGTAATGTAGGAAGGAAGGCCATGCATTGGAGGCCAGCCTGGGCTAACCCTGCCTAAAAAGAAATATCCTATAGACATATTGTTTCCCACAAGTCTTCCCTTTATCCTTTTAGGGAGATGGCATGTTAAACAGTGACCTTTGATTCTCTTCAACAAATTCCCTGGAAACAGTTTCCCCTTGGAAAGTGAACTTCAAATCGGAGCTTCAGGGTTGGTGACAGAGCTCTGGGGTGGGGTTTCTTCCATGGCGCTAAACTCTTCTGTTCCCTCTGGTGGCCACAGCACTGGTGCTTTTTATGCATTAGTTTTCACACAGCTTCCAGTTTTCAAGGCAACTATGAATGAAGTTGGAGAATTGGAGTGGGACTAGATTACATCCCAGTGCCACAATCCCTGGTGTTTTATTTGAGTTTGCAAGCTCATCTGAATGTCATAAGTTGTCACTTAACTTCTGGATGGCCAAAGCTTTGTGACAAAGTCTTGTCAATGCTGTGGTCACTTTCATGAAAGGATTTGTCTGCAGTGGCCTTTCCTCTGCCTCTTTGAAAGCGAGTGTTTTTGTGTCTCACGAGGCCTGATGAAGTCAGGTGAACCCAACAGCGAACTGTTGGGTGCGAGGCTCAGCGCCTTTAAGAAGGCAGAAGCACAGCGGCTTTTCTCAGCCAGGTAGGAGACTTGAATAACCAGCTTTGATCCAGACTTTCTGTCTCTACTAGCTTAGCAAATTGGCAAGAGTCCAGCTGGCTTTTTTCCAGCAATGAAAGCAAAGTAATATCTTAGATATTTTCCAGTGAAGCTGACTTAGGTACCAGGAAGCATAGCTTTCTGAGTGTGTGAAGCACAGCATTTACAGCAGTCAAGAACTTGAACTCTGGATGCCCAAATGTTTACATTCAAATTCAGGATCAAGTGCTATTTGTGTGTTCTCAAACAGAGTATATCATTTCTCTGTGCCTGGAGGGTTTTTACTATGTAAAATTCTTATAGCTATCTTTATATTTTATGGTTTTATAAAAATACCCATTTTACACTGAATATTTTCAGTGTCTCAGATATTATCTGACATTTATAAAAACTACATGAACATTTGTCACCTAAAATTTAAAAGGTATAATGGTATGTAATGTGTGTGACTTTATTAACAGGGTATGAATGATTTGTCAGAAGCAGACAAAAACCTTTGCTTCTTCTTGTTGTTTGCACTCAGGTGAAAATGAGATGTGTGAGAGGGACATCCAGCGATAAAACCCGTGGGGGCCAGGCACCCTTGGTCTCCTGGGAATTCGTGGCACCCACGGCCTCCTGGGAATTTGTGACTTGGGCTTAGAGGAGAGCCTCAGTGCCTTAAAGTCAAGTCAGATCAATGAACTCTGGTCCTTGTCCTCCCATACTCAGATTTATTACTCAGATTGGCCCTAAGGTCAATCATGTACAGGCTGCCCTGTCAGGATCCTGTACGTCCCGCATCCCCAGCAGGAATTCCTGCATGGACATCCTTCTCTTGTCCCTTATTCTTGCTCTATCAATAAAAACCCACAGCTGCCGTGGTTCAGTGCTGTCTTATTTCCTGAGATACTTGTGCTGAGGATTCTCCACTAAGGCAGCTCCTCTGGGACCTCTTAGAGGATGAGCTACTCTGGGTCATCCTTTATCCTTTGCTGCATGCCACAGGCAAGGGTTGTGACAAATGTGTGGCCTCATTCTTTATCAACTAAGTCAAAGGAAAACTGGGAGGAAAATCAAGTATCTCTTCACAGGGACAGGGCAGAAGTCACTGCTCAGTTTGGAGCTATTCTCAAAAAATAGATTTATAAATTAAAATATATTTGAAAAGAAACAGTAAATTAATGATTCATATTAAGTCAGTAGCTGAAATATTTGTCAGTTCAGTGACTAGAAATCTAGAATTATCTATTTTAACCATTTTGACTTAATGGACTAACAGAGAGCTGAAGTTAATTATATGATCAAGTTTATAGTAAACAGTAGAAGAAACCAAAAAGTTACTAAAGATAGACTAAAGATCAGATATTCAGAATTTTGATCATTAAAGTTTCTACTTCAACAATGTACAATTCCTATAGACATTTTAGCCATAGTTAAAGTTAAGGTATAGAAAAGTTAATGAAGTGTATAAAAACCTTGAATAGCATCCACTGTGTTTCCTTCCCTTTAGTTACAAGAATTTTGCAGATGTCACGCTAGATGGGTCTGACATTTTTAAAAATGGTATCTTAGAAAAGCATGTAGTTAATTTACAAGTAGTGTTTTCTCAATTACTCTTTTCAGTCATCTAGTAAAGCTAAGGGTACATTTTTTGGATTTCTATATATATTATCCTCATTTTCAAAGGAAGATTCATTTTCTTGCTGATAGAAAACTGCCTCATTTTCTTTCTATTTTTTAAAAGAAGCAGATAACTTTCCCAAAACTACAATACAATGGATAAAATTTGTCTTTGATAAGTTTATATCACTTATTTTAAGAATAAAAATAAGTCACACTATTAAAAGCTTTCTTAGAAACTTTGTATGTATCATTTCTGCAATATTAGCAAGATTTACTTCTAATGAGTATTTCTTGAGATACACTAAACAAAAAGAGGTAATTTTAATTTTTTAAAAACATTTAATTACTTGGCACAGGGTCTCAGTACACAGCTCAGCCTCACAGTGATCTTCCCGTTATAGCCTCCCCAGTGCTGGGATTACAGGCATGTGAGTTTTGGTGGCCAGCTCCGTGTGGGGCCAGCATGGCAGGTAGGAATGGGGACTGAACCTGGTCCTTGTGCTTGCGAGGCAGGCACTTGGACTGCCAAGCTATCTCCCTAGCTACAGTAATTAAAGCAAAATTTACAAAAGAATTATGAAAAAAACCTCAACATATCCTTATTTTGTGGGCAAGATATCCAAGGTGGAGAAATCCACTAATAGTGTTGTCAGCTTTTTAAAAGCTTTTGTGCTTTCAAAATAAATTATTATTATCATTATTATTATTGCTAAGATTAGTTCTTAACTTATCTACTTTTCAGCTGAGAACTGAAGGTGAAGTACAGTCAATTTTATGGAAAGCCAACACAAAGGCTTGTGCTTGAATCAATCCTTTATGATGCAGACTGTGAAGAGGCCTACCAGGAGGTACATGATTCCATGAAAAAAGGTAAAACTGATTCACACGAACTCTGAATTAGCTCTTAGCATCCTAAAAATCCATAATTGCATCTTTGCTCCCTATTTTAATGCAGACAGTTTTCTTTTGTGATTCATGCTTTCTAAGTTTAGAGCTAGAAACCTTTTAAATATATAATAAAATTATTTTCCATATTACTTCTTTAAATGTTTGTACAGCTTGCTTTTAAACTTAGTAATTTTATATTTTTGGAATGAATTTTGGTTTGATATATCAATAACTAGATTTGGAAGAAGTTCTGCTATTGTTGTAAATGTTATTTTTATGAATTTTATTTTTGTCATTGATTGTTATGTAAAACAATACTATTGATTTCTGCATAAAAGTTTTATTGTATAGAAAATCATATCTAGCTCTAACCTATATCATACATTCTAAAGATTTTTCTTTCAAGTATTTTAGAATTGTAAATGATCCTACTCTTTGGAATTAAAGACACATTGTTTCTTTCTTTCTTTTTATGTATTTAGTACAGGGTGGGCGGGGCCAGCACTGCACATCCGAGATCGAACCCCGACCTCTGCATCTGCCTAAGCAGGTGCTTTAGTCTGCTGAGCTATCTGGCTGGCCCTAAAGACAGACATTGCTTCTTTACTCAACATAAAACTTTGTAGTATTTTAATTTAGACATAGTGAAAGCATGCAACCAAGATAGTAGTGGGCGTTCTCTAAACAATGAATGAGCTATCTCTAGCAAATAACCTTCTGCATTTACCTAAAAAAAAATCTTTTTATTTTTTGCTAATCTTATGTGCCCAACTTTTCTTTTGTTGTTGTTGTTTTGGTGGAACCAGGGGTTGAACTCAGACCCTTGCGCTTGCCAGGGAAGCACTTATTCTACTGAGCCATCTCCCCGGCCCCATGTGCCCAACTTAATACATTAAGAATTATAGCATTAAAAATCCTGAATGATTGTTGATGCATGAAGAGAAGCACAAGCATTCATCTTGAACACAGAACACTTCTGCACTATTCTTTCCAAAAAATAAGGATTTCCTCCCAGTTTCCACCTTTCTGCCAGGAGCTGGATCTCCTACATTTCCAGTGCCTTCCATTGTCTTTCTTTCCATAGGCAGCACCAGATGCCATCAGCTAACAGCTAACTCCCACCACAATATCTTTCCCTTACTTCAGACCTAGAGAAGAAGGCCAAGGTGCCACTGGTTCTCCCAAACAAAAATCTACAAATTCATGGGGGCTGTGACACTTTCTTCCAGTTTACTCACTTACTATTGGCTCACAAAAATTAGAAAGGTGCTTTACTTGCTAGTACCCATTATTATAAAAGGATAAAACTGAAAAACATCCAGGTGGAAGAGGCGCACAGGGCTGATATGGAGTAAGGGGAGCAGGACTTTGATCCTCTCTCTGGGAGTGCCACCGTCCATGTATTCAGTACCTCAGAGGAGCCCCAAATTCAGTCAGTTTAAGACTTAATGGGGGCTTTATTAATTTAAGTCCTCCTTAGGATTTGTGTCTAGATCTCCCTGCAAAGCCTGGTGCACTTGTAAGTGAGGGTTGTCACTGTGGTTGACGTAGTGTGTGTGAGTATGGATTAGAGGTGTGTGATAACTAAATTAGCTCTCTGATTAATTTAGCCTGGGTCTGGGTGAGCATCCCTTGCAGGACCAGCCAGGGTGTGGGTGGCGCCAGCACACAGGATGCAGCCAACACGTAGGTGCTGGTGCTCCGTGGCTTTCTCCTATTTGCCTCAGAGTGGGCTGTTTCGCTCCTACATACTCCTTGCCTAGGCACCCTGATTTTAGACAGCAACCTGTGGACTGAGATCTCCACAAACAGTGAGCTAAGAGCAGCCATTCTTCCTTGAGTTTGTGGGAGTGGGGTGTTTTGTGTCCGCAAAGGGAAAAGTACCCAAGACAGTATGTGTGCTTAAGCCGTTGATCAGCGCAGTCTTCAGTTCGTCTCCAGGGTCCAGCAGTCGGAGTCAGAACTGAAGGTCTAAATGCTGTAGTAGCACCGCTGGTCTCTAGCTCACCTTCCTTCTCTGTTTATCCAGTAGCTTCTGAAAGGACTTCACAAATATAAACTAGATGTAGTTGAGACAGCTATTTTATGAATAATAAAAAATGATCATTTTGTCTTTGTTGTTTCATCACTTAAGAAACTATCAGAGTTTTGGGAGCTCTGGACAGGATATATATATATATATATATATATATATATATATCAGATATCTATATCTATATCTAGATCTAGATCTAGATATATATACACATTTTTTTTCTCTCAATATCACAATGGTGTGGTGAGGAAATGGAAAATTGGAGCTCTGGAGTTTGACCAAAGGTGCACCACAATGTAAAAAACAAAGAAAACATGGATGTTTCAGTTTAAGCCTGATCGAGTGCTAGAGAGTGCTGAGCAGGGGCTCAGGCCAGCAGAAAGGACAGCAGTGGGAGCAGGCCATAGGATTGATTAGTTTTATTGCCATAATTGATGAAGGATCATTTATTTTGGAGTATACGCAATCAGTAGTCTGGAACAATACTGATTTAAGTGACAATCACAGATTAGTGTAAACAGCAAGACCCTGACCTCTTTTCCCCAAGATTGTGCCAACTCTTCCTGGAAGATTTTGCACAAAGAGGTACAGAATAATAGAACAGATTGAAAGTAAAAGTCAGGGCCAGACTTGCAAGTGGGCTGTCTAACAAGCCCCCCCGCCCCACTAACATATGGATCTATCAACAGAAAAGAGAATTTTTACTGGTTTGCTGGTTGAATATAACTTCTGTATGGTCTAGTGAAGATTCTCAGTCATAGCAACAAGAAACAAAGTCTAAAAACAAAAACAAGAATACATATCCTATGCTCAGTTTAAATATTTAATTCAATATGATGAATATGAAAAGATCTATATACACATTACCCTCCCTCACAAAAACCCCACATGAAGTGAGGAGAGGGGTATGGCAGGAATTAGACTTGAGCAAAATACGTTATGTACAAATGCACACACAAATCTGACCAAAGAAAACGTACAAACCTGTGTGACCAATGCACACTAATAAAAATGTGGGAAAATGAAATGAGCAGGAGCAATACTAGTGGCTACACACAGACACACCACATAGACAAACCCTCCACGTCCCTGTAATTGTGAGTATAACTGTCTCGCTGATACATGTAAGAAAATTCCTTTGCTAAGATTTGTCGGCTAGCTGAGCCCTAGCAACGCTCTTTCAAAATGAGTAAGGAAAGGGACAAGCAAAGGCTATTAAAAAGAATAAATTTGAGCCTGCTATTTGAAATATGTTAATTGTGTCATAATGTTTGGACCTCAATACCAACATGGCTGGAAACTAGCATCTATTTCAAATAAGGTGTCAAAATAACACCTAAATCATACAAGGGATGAATGAACCACAGAGACTATGGAGAAGAATGTCACAGGCCGAGTGGGGACATAGCACTGAGCTCCTGCTACAAATGTAAACCAGGGATAATGTACTTTTACCAGATTTTGTTTGAAAATGATTTAAATAGGTATTTG
>NDGM011181321.1:0-10091 GCA_002564305.1 Octomys mimax | reverse complement strand
GGGGGGGTCCAGCGACTCCTTCCAGGTCAGGTCCCTGGTGACCACCTCCCCCATCAGTGAGTGACTCCACCGATGAGTACAGCGCCCTCAGGCCCCAGGGACCTCCGGTCTTATGAAGGGGACTTTGTGGAGATATTTTAGATCTAACCTGTAACGTTGCATCTGTTGTTTTATGCGTTAATGGACTTTGCTGGGCAGTTTGGTCCCACCTGTGCCGGCTGCGGGTTGCATGCCGGGCGTGTCCCCTGGGCTGGCAGCGAGTTAGCTGACGTGCCTGGCAGGGGTCCTTGGTGGCCAGCTAGGCTTAGCTGAAACTTCGCTTGAGATTTCCGTTGCTTTCCACAAGCTGCCACATGGGACTCTTTTGGATACTTCCAGGGAGACACTCTGACATTGGGAATGGTACCGCCCCCCCACTTTGTTTACAATCATCCCAAATTCAAAGCAACCGTTTCAGTAGATGAATGGATGAAAACCTGTGGGCATAAGCTATCAAGAGAGAGAGAGAGAAAAAAAAAAGGAAGAACATTAAGTGGGTACGAAGGGAAAGAAACCAATCTAAGAAGACTACATACTACGTGAGTTCAGGTATGTAGCTTTCCGGAAAAGGCAAGAGTGTGAATAGGAGAAAGATCAGTGGTAGACGAGATCTGGGGAGAGGCGGAAGAAGGAAGCAGAATTTACCCGCTATGCTGCCATTACGGTAGGTACCCGTCCCAGGCCACAGAGCGTTCAACACCGTGAGTGGCCTTTAGCGTCACCCATGGACTCGGAGCAGTGATGGTTCTTTTCTGGCGGCTGGCAGCTGTAACCAGTGCACCATGCTATTGGAGATGCTGATAGAGGGAAGGCTAAGTGAGCACGCCTAGGGTTGGAACGTGTATCAGAGCTCCATCCTGCGTCTGCCTCTCCATTTAGACACGAACTTCTGAAGAGAAAATCTTAAAAAAAAAAAAAAAAAGAAAGAAAGAAAGAAAGAAAAAGAAATGATTGAAGAAAAACGGTAGCTCAGTGCCAAAGGTTACAGTGTCACTGGTTTCCAGGACAAGTCTCTGTCCAACCCAATCCCAAGAGTAGAGGAAGCGGAACATGCTTCTTAGTGGGAGAGGTAGCCAAGACTCCGTGGTGGCTGAATTTCTCGCACATCAGATGTTAGCAGTCGCTGTTCTAGGTGTTATGTTACCTTCAGGAAGTTAGCTGCCTCTCCAACTGTAGGTGGGTAGGATGGGAAGGCCTGTGCCACCAGCACATGGTGCCCTGTGAGGATGGAAAGTGGCTGGGAGGTTCACCAACTCCTCAGCTTTTACACATTTTCAGGTTAATATACAACATAATGTCAATTTAAAGAATTGCAGTAACATAATTTCTAAAGTTCTATAGGGCCAGAGAGATAGCTTAGTGGACTGAGCGCCTGCTTAGGCAGGTTTAAGCAAGCTCAGGGGCGGCAGTTCAGTCCCTGGCACCACATGCCATTGCCTGAGCTGGCCACAGATTCTGGGCATAGTGGCATACACCTGTGGTCCCACTGCTGGGGAGGCTGAAAGCAGGAGGATCACTACAAGTCTGAGCTGCATAGTGAGACCCTGTAACAACCAAATACATTAAAAATAACTTTTAAGGCTCTATAAACACTGGAAATTTTATATTTTCTTTTTAAATGTATGCAATAAGTTCCAATTTCCAAAGTAATTTGTTATCTTCCATTGACTATTTTTAAATTACATGAACAAACTCTTACTGAAGTTTTACATGATTTCTTTTACTCCTTAAATTTGCATTTCCTTTATACTCCTCTACAGTATAAACATGGGTATGTATTTAAATTTAATTTTCTAAAATATCATGTGATATTTTAAATATCCTCCTCAACATTTTGAATAATTACTTCTGCATTTACTTATCATTAAAATAATTACCATTGCATAATGGAACAAAAATGAAAATGTCTCACAAATTTTTATAATTATGAAAAAGAACATAGAGTTTTACTGAAAAAAATACCTTTAGTGAGATGGAGGATTTTGTTCTTTGTCTTTATCCTTTCTTTTCTTATTCCTTATTCTTTATTTTTCGCTTTAGCTCATATATGCCTGGATGATTCTTACGGCTAAACTGGAAAGGGATTCAGCATGAACTCTATTTTTCAGTTTCAGACATTCAAGCACTTAGAAAATTCATGCACATAGATAGATTGAAATAGAAAAAATTGTAATGACATTGACCCTCAGATCTTTGAACTTTTTTCAAAAAATATATTCCAATAATCACATTATAATCTGTCACCAGAACAAAAGCACTTTTAATAATCTATCTGCTGACAATTTAGTTATCTCCTCCTTTGATTTTGTTGAAAACAAAACAAGATAAAGCAGGAAGCAAAGTGATCATGTGACCACTAGGGACTTGTCCTGCTTTTGAGAAGCGTGCCTCCCAGGCACGCTAAGCTAGGCACAGGGAGAGGGGCCTCTCCTTCATGAAAATGGTTTTGTCCTCACTCAGAGGCCCTGAGGTCTCTGGGGGAATGGAAGGCATGGGAAAGGACTGGGATGAGGGACAGGAAGCCTGCAGTCTCTCATGATGTGACCTCGCTCCACAGCAGGGTGAACAGCTAGGTGTCTGCACCTTAATGTGAGGGGCAGCGGATCTGGCAGAACAGCAACGATGTAGAACTCTCTGGAGGATGAGCAAGTAGGTGTGAGTGGGAGGGCAGAATGGGTTCATGTGATTTATTTCCCTTTTAAAAAGCCTGTAACAAATTTATAAGCAAGACTTTAAGTCATTAGACTGAATGTTTTCCATAGGCCAAAGGATGTGAAATGAGATTTCGTGCATTGACATTGTTGAGAGAAGAATGACTGTTTCTAAGGGAATGAGTGAAGGAATGAATGGGTGAAGGAATGAATGAGATAATTAGAAATGGTCTCAGGGCTTTTCCAGTTTCTAGGCTCATCAGGTTTAATACTATTACGGTAACTCAGAGTAATAGTGGGCGCTCTACATGATGCTCTGTTTATCTACAACCACCAAGTGTGGTTATAGACTGAGGCTTTCCAAGTGGCTCTAGTGGTATTTAGTGAATATTAATTAGCAAGTGTTACACAACAATGCTTTGAGAACTAGAATGCAAATTATTCATGTTGAAAGAAGAAGCCAGGATGTTAATAATTCAATGCTGTGCTCAGAAATTATACCTTGAATTTTAAAATACAGTTGACAACACTGACATGAAAAGAAGGTCAATGTTTCAAAATATATGGACAAAATTAGAAAACTTACCACCCCATAAAGCTATTTATGACAGAAAAGGCTACAACTCTCCACCATAATTGCTCTTGCCTCAATAATAGAGATATTGCGTCAAAGTTCACTCAACTTAGTACATCTTGCAGCTCAACTTTATGTCCAGTTCTGGCCATCAATCAGTTCTGAGCAACAAGATATGAAAAGAAGTGTTGATGCTGTTCCCAAAGTGAGGAGTTTAGGCAGCAAGAGAGCCTTGTGCATGCTGCTGTGCTCTTCCATTGACTAGAAACAAAGCACTTTGAGGCTTCCCCCCTAAAGTACCCAGAGGATTCTTAGCCACAGCCAGAAGGCTTAGTTAGGATCCCTGAATCACAAGTTGGAAGAAAACTGCCCACTGCACAGGAGTTTTTATTGATGTTACATGAATGCCAATAACAAAAATGTACACAATCAGAATGTTGAGCTTGTTAAAGTAGCTGGCATGGCTCTAACAGGGCATTTGTATAGATTGAAAGCATACACAGCCTGGAAACAATGTTTTATATTCAGGGAAATGCAAACTGTTTACATTTAAATAAACTTGAGGAATATGTATGCTTAAATTTTCCTGCTGACATTAGGCAAGTTTGAACACATGTCTTTTCCTGTCAAGGATTCATTCAAATATCCCAACTTTTCCAAACACCTGCAGTGCAAAATGTTTGAAACACAGAACTCTGCATTCTAGCAGGCTATGACTAATTCCTTGGAAAATGTCATCCCCACATGTATCAAACAAACCAACAAAAACAGCATGGCTTGTTATTAAAATGATCAAGAGTTAGCAATGAAGCCAGAGGGACAGTTTGAGGGAGCTTCAAACAGTTGCTTTGGCTATGGCATCTGTTAATTGCCCCTGGGCAGCGCTGCCCTGGAAAACTGGTCCAAGATTGGCAGCAGAGAATACTAGCAGGCCAGAGCCCTCTGCCCATCCGTCCTCATCTGGCCTTCCTCCCAAGGCTGGGGTTATTGATGCTCTAACGAGAGCACTGACAGGCCGCGTCCAGCTTCTCCAGAGCCCGGCAATCGCAGGATGACCACTGCTGCAGACAGCTCTGAACATATAAGCCTATTGTTTTTAAAGAGCAGACTGTCAAAGTCTTAATACTTGTGGGGAGGGGTTAAAAATATAAACAGAATAAAAAGTATTAGTCTGTCAAAACCTCTCAAAAAACTAACACATTAAGTGGGAGAGAAATAAAATGGCTTTCGAATCACTTAAGTTAGCCATTTAATTCAAAATGTATAGATATTCAGCTTTAAAATACTCTGACTTTTGCTTCAGCATTGGGGAAGTCAAATTTAATTGTTCCCTGAGAAAGCCAAATGCAGTTCATATTGCAAGTGTATAAAGTTCAAGTGAGCTCTAATGACCCGGATCTGGCTAAATTGAAAATCATTATAGTCAAACAATACTAGTGCAGTCTACATCGTTATTTCAAAACATGTATTTCACATGTTTTGCTTGTGTGGTGTCAACCCTTCCTTGTTCACATTGTTTAAACATCAGCACAATCTGCTGACTATGTGACCTGATGCTTTGTGGGTTCGCCATCACTTGACTCTTGTGAGTGTAGTGGGCTAAGTATAGAGTAGGAAGATTGCAGCAGCCAGCATCTCCACGTCTCTAGTTCATTTCTCATGTGCACTCTGTTATCTGTGGGTTGGTTTTATGGGTCTTCTTTCCAGGAGCAAAGCTAAAGGAAAAGCCCCCACCTGGGACATGGCCTGGTCATGGCCAATGACAAAGGTCAGGAGAGGTGAGCTGAATGCCTAGCAGTTCTGAAAACTTCCAGTCAAAACCACTTGTCATGGCTTTTGGCCCCAGAAAGTGGCATGGTCAAGTCCACAATGTGGAAGACAAAACAGCTGCAACCCTATTATACAAAGAAGGAGCAGATAGTTGACAACAATACTTGAAACCTACTCATGTCCACACCTTGGCCACACACCCTGATTTTTCTCTTTCTTCATGTAACATCCATCACCCTCTTGTGCAGGAAATTGCCCCCAAATACCTGTCAGTCAGAGTCCAGATTTTCTTGTAGCCTGTGTGTCTGTTCTGCCTCTGATCCTGTGGATCAAATGCCTTGCCGACAGCAAGCAGAAAGTAATAAATGAAGTGAGCTTTGGAGGGGTGTGTAAGCACAGCCTTTTGTCAAGGAGAAGGGTGCCAGGATCTACCTACCAGTCACACAAGTCCTGCTGTGTGACAGTGGTTAGTTGCCCTACCCTGGGGGAAGCTGTTCTATATTCCCTTATAGGAATTGTTGGTGCTTACAACAGGTTGGAACTCTATAATTGCCCTTCTTAAAGTTGTCAGAATGCAGATGTGTTCTTTCATAAGTTTGTCCAACTGTTTTTCAAAACTCTCAGTGTGACTTGAAGGTATTTCCACAGTAGTGGCTGGGGATGGTACACTGAAGACTTCTTTCACTTGTTGATGTTGTGACGGATGCAGGCTCCCAAAGAGGGACACATGATGCATAGCATAATTATCCAATTATGTAAGTTGAAATTCCCAAGGTGAAAATTCATGATAGTTTTCAAGCAATGACTAATGATTTTTATTTTTTAATATTTCAGTCTTAAAGCAGAGACTAATTTTCTAGTGTGCTACCTTGCCATTTGCGCAGGAATCAGGATGCAACCCATGCCTAACCCCAGAGAAGACTGACGTCTTGGGAATGAGGCCCAGGGCAGGGAAAGGAGACAAAAGCTCTCCTCACCCACCCAGAGGCCACATTAGAATTCTAGAGGCAAGACAGTCAAATGGAAAGACAGAATTGATTGAGACAGGAAAACTCTTTTTATATTTTGTTTTCTTTTTGCCAGCATTTTACGCTTGTTTTGTTTCAGTAGGCAGCCATGAGGAAACGCAGAAGGCAGATATAATATTGGTTCAGAATCCAGAAAATAAAAGAGGCGTAAGACCAAGGATGTGTAGCTAGGACTTTCTCAGGTGAGTCATAAAGGACAGAGATACCACAAAGTATGGGGCTCCTGGCGGGAGCCTTTCTTATGCCTAGTCTCCATTTCTGAAGGTGAATGAAAGCAGGCACTAGAAAAGATGGATTGAAGGAAGTCCGAGAGTCTGATGCTGTCATAAACCCCAAATCCCAAGGGCAGTTGTCCTGCCTAGCTCCTCCTGTTTGTACCTTGGGCATTTTTTCATTAGGGAAGTTCTTTCCTATAATCACCCACCTTACTCCCCATCAACCACAAAGCACTCTTGTCCTTCCAGACAAACCCAAGAATCTCAAAGCCTGTGGGGATTAAATAATCATAAGGCTAGTTATTCTCTCCCTCAGCAGTCAGAGTAAGAGTCACTTGCAAAAATCTATAGTTAAAATGACACAGCCCTGTCTGATGACTGCTTTTAGGAAATCAGCTGTAAAATGCTCTCTATTCTTCTATCCGGACACTCTTTCACTCTTGCCCTTTGCAGTTTTATACCTTAAAGGTGACATTTCCAAAATTCTTGTTTTGGTCAATAGTCTTATGGCTAAAAGTATTAATATGCTAAATTGACCTTAGTGTTAAATAATGTTTTCATTTTAAAAGGGAATGAGTTTTGTGCCACAATGCATTTTTAAGACAAAAGTTCAAGAAGATTCAGATATTCTGTGGTTAGGAATTTATTCTCCGTAGAACATTCATGTCAAGACTGATTTATTAGGTCCCACATTATAAATCTATCCACCCACCCATCCATCCATCCACCCACCTAGCCACCCATCCACCCATCCATCCAACCATCCTTCTACCCATTCACCCACCCGCCCATCCATCTATCCATCATCTATCTACCCACCCATCCATCCATCCATCCTTCCATCTACCCACTCCCCATCCATCTACCCATCCATCCATCCATCCACCCATCCATCCATCCATCCTTCCATCTATTCATCCACCCACTCAACCATCCATACATCTATCCATTCTTCCATCCACCCACCCATTCATCCATCCATCTATCCACCCCCATCTATACATCCATCCACCCACCCATCATCCATCTATCCACAAATAGTTTTCAGCACTAAGTATGGACTTGGCACCATTTTCAGAACAAAAACAACAAATGTCCTGATGAGCTTATTACTGATGAAAAAGGTATAGTGGTTAAGCGTCATTATATCAACTTGATGGGCTGCCTGGGGGAGCAGTAAAGCACTATTTTGAATATCCCTGGGTGAGTGAGGGAGGCATGATTTTAGGTAACATGTCTGCACCCTGGCCTCTTGCTCTTCGGCATGCTTTTCTCTTGTTTGCCACATTTTTCCACCAGGCTTCTGCCATGGAGCCATCTTACTGTGGACTGAATCTCCTGAAACCAAGAGCCAAAGAAAACCTTTCCTCATTAAAACTGCAAGTGTCGAGTAGTGTGTCTCTGCAATGGACCATCTGGCTGATAGGTGAAGAGAACAGTAATAGCCACAATGAAAGTATAATCAAATGGTCCTAAATTTACATGATTCAGGTTACAATTTTATGGACTCTGTGATGATTCAAATTCTGCGCACATGTGCAGGGAAACAGCTCAGTCCTCTAAGCACTTGCTTGGCAAGCGCAGTGACCTATGTTCAATTCCCAGCACTGCATGTGGTGACAGCACCAGAACCTGAAACCAGGCATGGTGGTGCATGCCTGTAATTCCAGTACTGGGGAGGCTGAGATAAGAGGATCACTATGAGTTCAAGCCATGTAGTGAGACCCTGTATCCAAGAAGAAAAAGATTAATTAATTAAAATGCAGTGCACAATCAGTAGACACCATGCCCTTCAAGTTTGCATTTATACCTTTCCCCATACTATGGTATGCAGTCCCATCCTTCCTCACAGAACTGGTCATTGGCAGCAAGCCATACTCCCAGTTAGCCTTACAATTGAACAATTCTCCTGTTCAGCACTTGAAATCCTTGATCCGTTTTGAACACATCACTCTCGTAGTGTACTGGGTCCTGGCAGTTCTACAAGCTGCTGCTCCCCCAAGTTCTGAAAGAGAAATCTGAGCAACTCTAAAGTCCAAATTCAATCCTGTCTCTTCCAAGTGTTCACAGGAGTTTCACTCATGAACCTTTGAGAGAATTAAAATAACTTTTGAGATACATTTTGAGATAATTGTGGATTCAAAGAAAGTTGTAAGAAAATCTTCAGAGACATTCCAAACATTATCTATGCATTCTCTTCCAGTAGAACATCTTGCATTAAAAGCAACTCTTTCCAGTATTGGGCCTTAAATCTAGGGCCTTCCTACTGAGCTTCATGTTTACCCCGACCCCCATGCCCATTTTGAAACAGGGCCTCATTACCTTTAGCGGAGACGTGGAGAAACAACCTCTTTTCCATAATGGCTTAATCATTTCATTTACATTTTAAAGATTTAAATAAGTAAGCCTCTTTTTATTGCTTGTTTGGCCTGCAAATGATACAATTCAAACTACTATGATTGCTTTCTGCAGCAATGTAAAGATGTTGATTCTCTCTTTCTTCTGATGTCTTCTTCCAAACTTTTTTTTTATATTAATGTATTTGGTTGTTACAGGATCTCACTACACAGTTTGGACTCATAGTGATCCTCCTGTTTTCAGCCTCACCAGCTCTCAGATTACAGGCATGCGACACTAAGCCCAGGCTCTGGCCAGCTCACTCTGCCCTGGGGGTGGCTGGCACTGCCTGTGGTGCCGGGCATAAAACTTCAGCCCCTGCATTTGCCTAAGCAGGTGTCTTAGTCTGCTAAGCTATGTCACCAGCCACCTTCTTTCAAACTTTTACTGCGCAAAATCTAGACTTGCTGAAGTCACAGTGACCTTGACCTGTTGAGATCAGTGGAAATCCACGTTTAGCTGACTTCTCAGCAGCATCCGTGGGACTGATTTTCCTCTTCCTGGACCTGTTTCTCCTCCGTGCTCCATCTGGAGCCCTCCTGGCTTTCCTTGTCTTCCACGCTCCTTGATCGGTTGCTGGTCTCACCCTCCCCGGATTCCGAGTCTAGAGTCTTATTCCTTGCACTCTGCTATTCTTGCTCACAGATTTTCATGAAGATGGGCCAGCTAGATAGCTCAGCGGATGAAAGCGCTGAAGTCTGCTGAGGCAGACTCAGCGACTGGGGTTCAGTCCCGGGTGTGCCCTACTGGCCCCGGCCCTGGGGAGCGCTGAGAGAGCGAATGAGGCTGGGCATGGTTTCTCTTGCCGGTAATCCCAGCACTTGGGAGGCTGAACACAGGAGGATCACTAAGAGTGCAGTCTTTGTAGTGAGACCCCCTAGATCCTGTACTAAATACATGAAAATTTTCTTCATGCACATCCATCACTAATAAAGTGAGCCCTCCAAAACCTCCTCAGAATTTCAGACCTGCTCATCAAGCTCCAGCCTGAGGAAGATCTTATACCATCACCCTCAAGCCAGTAATCTCATTTCCTAAAGCCAGCCCCAACGTTATCAAGGGCAGGGCAATTGCCGTCGGGAGTACTTACTGGACCCATTTGCTAATTGTTGTCTGAGAGCTGCTAGAAGGCTTGTACTTTGGCTTTAGATTTTTTTTCTACTCTGAGAATTATGGGAACAATTTTAAAGGTACATTTTTCTTCCTACTCCAATGTGAAGTACATCTTTTAAAATTAGATTTTCTGTTTTGTATGATTTTTAGTCATCAGCAGCTTTTGACATTCTGAATTCATTTTTATTTTGAAATACCTCAAAAATCTAATCAATTTATGAAATTCTGGGAATTGTCCAATTTTTTTCAATCCTTATTCTTTTCCAATGAAATGAGAAGAAAACCCCACATACCTGTATGATAT
>NDGM011181320.1:0-31503 GCA_002564305.1 Octomys mimax | reverse complement strand
ATATATATATATATATATATATATATATATATATATATATCTCCAGGGATTGAACTCAGGACCTTGCACTTTCCAGGCAAGCACTTATTCCACTAAGCTATCTCCCTGTCCATCTTCCCCTCTTCTTTGATATATTAATGGCTCCTTTTTAATCTACATACTCAAGGGGCCAGGGGTATAGCTCAGTGGCTTAAACATCTGCCTGGCAAAGGCAAGGTCCTGAGTTCAATTCCTGGTACAGCAAAAAGAAAAAAAGTTACACACTCAAAATGGAATTCATTATTTTACTGAAGTAGCTTCTCTTCTTCAAATCCATCCCCAAAATTCCACCTCTAATCAACCAAATACTTCTCTCAGATTTCTTCCTTCTGTTCAATTTCCACAACACATTGAGTTCAAGCCCCCTTTATTTCTTTCTTGGGTTTTCCTCAGTTTCCTAAATGGTCAGTAGACATTCAGAATAGAAATCTGATCATACAACTAACTTCCTCATTTAGAGAGTTCCATTTCTACTATTTACTTCTTACAAAGGTGGTCCATAAGGACACACATTGTTCTTTCCTTTCGACCCTACCTCTGATTCTAATCATATTCTATACTTTAAATGGATAGCTTTTTTGAAGTCAGTATCTCTCACTCTGAAGTTGAGGATGTCCGTGAACTCACTATATAACCTAGGCTGGCCTGGAACTCTTGACAATCCTCCTGCCTTGACCTCTCAAGTGCTGGAATTACAAATGTGGGCTACCATGCCCTGCTTAAATTAACAGTTTTGAACTGTGGGAATTTTGTCCCCCAGGAACATCAGTAATGTCTACAAACACTTTTAATTTTCATAGTTGGTAGTCAAATTTAGTGGGTAAAGTCAGTGTTGCTGATAAACATCACTATGCATACAACACCATCACACAACAAGGAATTATCTGGTTCCAATTGTCAGTAGTGCAAAATCTCAGAGACATGGATGCAGACAAAGTCATTACACATACTTCAGCTCAGAAATTTACCTGCCATGTGGATCACTGCCTCCGAACATGCTGTATAAATGCTATGTCTTTTTTCTGAGATACCCCTCCCTTATTCATACTCAGACACACACTGTTCTTCATTCTGGAAATCCCAGTTCAGTGACTCCTTTGCTGTCAGGGGATTTGTTTCTCTTCCCCATCCCTGATGACATATGAACATGGCTTTTGGAAATAACATAGAAAAGATTCAGAGTGAGAACACTGGTTAGAGGGCCGGCCAAATAGCTCAGTGGATTAATGCATCTGAAAGCAGGCTCAGGGCCCAGGGATTCAAGCCCCAGGCCTGCCATGCCAGCCCTGCCCTTGGGGCACACTGAGATGGCCGTTGAGACTGAGCATGGTGGCATGTGCCTGTAACCTCAGCTCTTGGGAGGCTGTAAACAGGTGGATCACTATGAGTCTGATCTAGTAGTGAGAACCTGAGCCCTCTGTAGACCTTTCCCTAAAATACAAAAACAAAAAAAGAATACAAGTTAGAAAGCTGACTCTACCTTGCTAGTGGTTTGTACTTGAGTTATGTAAATTATTGAGCCCAATCATTTCTCCTGAGTCATGAATACAAACATACCAAGGCAAAAAGTTTCCTACTTAAATGTAATCTGATTTAAAAAAAAATTTATTCATTTTAATGAGAAAAAAGAAAATAACAATGAAATAGTTTCAAAACAGATTAGTAGGACAGTTACAATAACTACTACATTTCATATTGTTGTATGCATTGTAATTATTCAGAGGACAAGATGTAGACATGATATCTTGTCTAAACAATATTAGTACAAACCATTCTTCAAATTGAACTGAGAGAAAGTAGCTATATATTTATCTTAATTATATATCTATACATATATATATATATTTATAAAATGGTCCTTCATTTATATTGCCCCAGTTTTTTTGTTGTTGTTATTTTGTTTTGTCAGAGATGGGTGTTCCATTGCTGTTAAAGAAGCTATATTTGGAAAAGTCTTTAAAGGATCTTCTCATACTTGATGCTAGTCCAAACATTGTAGGTGCTTGAATTCAGCAAAATAACCCAGTATAGTCCAATAGTCCATAACAGTAGCTAGCACAACTGGCAATTGTCCAAAGTTGTTGACTTGAGCCTTTTACAGCTCAACATATTAATATAGCCTTACTTTTTATACTACATAAAAAATTCTCTCAGGCTTTTACACAGAAAAAATTGGTCAAGCAATGGCTATGAGTTATTCAGATGGCTAACACTGACAAAAGATACACAAGGTGCTGTACATGGTTCCACAGTAAATCCTGAGGGGCTTTGACTCACTTTACTAGATAGCAAAAGTTACATTTTTAGCTATATAGGTCTTGTTTTAACTTGGTCTTATCCATCCAGCCGAAATCGTAACAAGGTATCAAAAGTAAAGCTATATTAATATGCTGAGCTGTAATCTAATATTGATGTAAGGTAAACCTAGCTAAACATTGGTCACCCAGTGAAAACATTTACTTGACTGGTTTTGTAGATTAGTTCTAGAATACTAAGTATAAAGAAAGGATCTTCCTACATAAATGATACACCTTTGTCAATGAGAATAAACAACATCATTTGGTGTGGCAACTAGATCCGTCTAAGGTGCTTTTAAAGTCTACTTATAAATGAATATAAAACAATTGGTATAACAGTAAAAGCTGTCTGTCATGAGCTACACTCGGATAATTGGGATGTTATGGCAAAGGAAAGGTATGACATCTGATATATCTACTTTTAGAAATTGCTGCATCTTGGGGAATATATAATGACACATAAGAAATTTCAATTTGTTTGAAAACATAGGAACAGAGTTCTAAAATAAGCAGAAAAATAAATACTGTGGCATATAATCAACCATTAAATTACAGTACCAAAAAGTGCTACCTAAATACTTTTCTAGGTAAATTTTTAAGATAGTGAAAAAATGAAACTTAAAACTTGAATGTGGGGCTGACAAGATAGCTCAGCAATCTAAAGTGCCTGCTTAGGCAAGCTTAAGTAAATGCACAGGGACAATGATTGATCCCCAGCACCACATGCCATGCCAGCTCCACCCGCAGAATAGGCTGAGCCAGCCACAAACACAAAAAAAAGAATGTGAAATAGATGACAGTGTAGTCATCCTTGTATGTGTATGAAGGCACATATGTGTTCATGAATGATTTTATTTTCTTCTCCAATGGACATTATTTAATCTATTTTATAGTATAGATGAGCTTATCTGATGTTGCAAATATAAATTTATCAGAGATGTAAAACAGAAAGGAAGTCATGTATATGTGTTTGAAATCATTATGAGTAATACAATCGTCATTTGATTATTTTACTGAAGCCCTTTCAACAAATATTTACTTGAGAAATTTGAAGCAAACTTTAAAACTTGTAATGATTTGAACATTTTGGCAAGGAGAGTCATTCTGTCTGCACTAATGTTCTTGAATTATCGAAGCTATTTCCAGGGGAAATAATGGGGGGAAGAAAAGCAAATAAAAAATACCTTTTATCAGATCTTCTGTAAAGGCTTCTCTGACATCAAGGGGATATGCAGATTTCCTTGATAGCTTGACTTCATATGATTTAGTTTAGTAATTTCCTTAATTCCTTTCACTTATTTACTCTAAGTAACTTGACATCTGAGTATATTGTTTTATGCCTAACAGTTCATGTATTATGAGGGAATAACAGCTTTGATATCATTTAGAGAATATCCTAAAACAGGCTTCACGAAGAATTTAAGAACACATATTTGTAATTCGTAGAAGTTTGTTATATAATTCAAAATAGAATTAGCTGTCATACTTCGCTATTTTTATTTTTCTATCAGTTAATGTAGGCAGTCAACATTGAAACATTCATAATATTAGATGACACTATCTAAAATTATCTGATTTTTCTTAAAATAACAGTTCTTAGTTCCATATAAGAAAAAAATGAAAATATTCTTTCCTCTTGAGATTTGTATCACATATTTAAATCATGTAGGCCAGAATCTCATGATATAAAATATATACTTTAGTATAAATTTATGCTAATTATAAATCCAATAAACAGGGTTCAAAGTGAAATTAAATTCCAGCCTAGGACAAAAGAAAATGATGCATTAAGAAAGGTAAAGTTTTATTTGTGCAATAAAGTTATCAAAAAATAAAAAGTGGGAACTAGAACATTAGTAAGAAATACTATAAAGAAGACCTGGACAGGTAAATAAAAAATATATATACAGATTCTTAATAGCGTAGAAATGAATTAATTCACCAAGTAATGAATAAATTACGATTGAACAACACATTAATATATTTACCTGTCATCTGAGTCATTTTCGTAATGAAATATTACTTCTCAGTAATGATGAGCACACAAGGGATGATTACAGAATATGGTGAATGTTTACATTTTTTAAAATTACAGTAAATGATCACTAATGATGTCAAAAAGTATGTTCAAAGTAAGCGGGATTATTTTGAGGGAGACTAATAGCAATGTGTCCTTTAATGTAATGATTTTTTGAAATTACATATTTAAAATATATATATTTTTTATTTATTACAGGGTGTACAGGGTCTCACTGCGTAGATTGGACTCATAGTGATCCTCTTGTTTTCAGCCTCCCAAGCACTGGGATTACAGGCACGTGCCACCACACCCAGTCACAATTGCCATCTCAGCGTGCCCTGGGGCGGGGCCAGCACAGCAGGCCTGGTGTTGAACCTCCGACCCCTGCGTCTGCTTAAGTAGGCATTTTAATCCGCTGAGGTATGTGGCCAGCCCTCAAAATATTTTGTGATCAAGTCTCATTGGTCAAACATTTAAGGAAGTTTTTGTCGAAAATATTACAGTATGTTTTACTAATCTTATTCATTGGCTCTAACAACGTTCCACCTCAGCTTCTTCACCAAAGTCAAAATGACCATGAAAAACAAACATTTTGAATCAATTTAGGGGGAGGGAACAAAAATAGGGCAAGGAAAGAAACTCACAAAAGAGGACTTGCTGAATTGTTTTAGAAAGTGACAAGAATGATTGGTTAAGTGTACTTGAAAGGAAGGACAACACTTTAAGGGAGATCAATGACAGTGTGTTTTTAATATAATATATTTTTTAAAATTTTAATCATTCTCCATATATTTTGATGATGCATCATATGAATAAAAGGAATTGATTATTTTAAACACTTCCCATATGGACTAAAAATCAGTATAACTGTCTAGAGATAAATCTATCAGTCCTTAAAATAGTAATATGTTCTGGCTTAGAAAGTTCCTAGGAATTCATCTTCAGGAAATACCTATACCACAAGATGTTAATTGCACCGTAGTTTACAGCCCACATTCAAAATTACCTTGATACACAAGAAAATGAGATGGTATCTTATTCAGTTTCTTATCCCTAGAACCCAATAGCGGCCACCAACAGAGCAAAGGAGGAGAGGTTTAATTTATCTCACATTTCAGAAATTTCAGTTCATGTTCATTAGGATCAAACAGAAATTGCTCAGTGGGGAGCAGTGCTGATGGGGCAGCCAGGATTCAGAGAATGAAAGGAGGAGGAGGAGAGGGAGATATGATCATCCTTGTCACCCAAGTGACCCGCCTCTTCCCACCAGATTCCACCTTCCAATAGCACGCTCAGCTGCTGAACTCACCTGTAGATCACTTCGCTGATTAGTGCAATGCTCACATGCCCCAACCACCCTCCATAAGCCCCACCTGTTTGTACATGAGGCCTTTGGAAGAATTTTTTTTATCTAAACCATAACAGATTGTCTGAACTAATTAGGATGTACCCATGAAAGGAACGGCTATGTACAATGAAAAAGCATTACACAAATACAGTTACTAACAAAATAAAATGTTCATCATGCACAGCTATTTTTTAAAAAATAGCTTCCAAAAATACATGCAATAATTCCACTAAATTTTTTGAACATGAGAAAATTGCTCTAATTTACAGAGGAAAGAAAATGTTATTAGAATGTATGCCTAGTAATGTGAGGAGTACAGTAAATTTTTCTCAGTACTTTCTCATTAATAACTCATGAAAAACTAAGACAGTAATGTTCTATGATTCAAGACAAAAAGCACCTCAAAAAAATTGCTCATCATTCCTCACAAAACAAGTTGCTATTATTCTCTTTGATTACCTTTCTTACTTTTCTTCTTTTTGCTTTATTTTATTTGTTCTTTGTTTCTCTTTCATTGTCATATATTTCTGATATTATTGCTTTGGATTCTTCGTGTGTGTGTGTGTGTGTGTGTGTGTGTGTGTCATTATTTGTGCATCTGAAACAAACTCTCCTAAAAAGGGGATGCTATCAAATCTGGTAGATAGCATGTAATATGGCATGAGCACGCTGGGCACAATTTTTATTCTCTACATCCAAGTCCTGCTTTAACTGATTATCTTTAGTTTCAGCATTGATTAATGATCCACTTAGTTTTTTGTACAACAGCAGAGTCATGTGACATAAATGAAACTATGTTTATCTTTCACAGA
Source organism: Octomys mimax (assembly GCA_002564305.1). Taxonomy (NCBI): domain Eukaryota; kingdom Metazoa; phylum Chordata; class Mammalia; order Rodentia; family Octodontidae; genus Octomys; species Octomys mimax. The sequence goes on along the minus strand of NDGM011181320.1, from coordinate 24,987 downwards.
GACGTTTAAAGCTAGAAGAATCTCAAAGTTACTTTTGTGAGATAAAATTATGTATTTTTTAAAACCATAGCATAGATAATTTTATTTTGTTCTTATTAATGGTTCATTTTTTCAATAATAAATATTATTATCTGTGAAGACAAAATAGAAATTATTGTATTTCATTTCAAACTACTTGATCTAGTGTCCTGCCTAAAGGTTTTATAAGATCTTCCTATGATTATCTGTAAACATAGCCTTTTCCCTAGCCATACACTCTCTTGATGTGTCCTTTAATTACCTTTTTTCCTCTCTTATCCATCTTCATTCCCATATGAATCTTGTAAATGGTGCTAAGGAATGTCAGCAGCTTCTAAATCCGAAAACACTACTTGGTGTATGTATATTTCATTTAGTCTATCCATAAAAAATGTATTCAGATGTGGAAGCTAAGTACCTCCTCAGATTGTGTATGAAATCGTGCAGTGCTCAGTTTTGAGGTCATCTGTACTAAGAATATGTTGCCCTTTCCACACTTATTTGTCCTTCTCTGACTTAAATTGTTTCCTCATGGTATGAACAGTTTGCTTATTTCTTTACTTGAGGAATGATTTTCTAAAAATTCACTTATCTGTATTGACATTATTTAATGTTTTACCTAATGTCACCCTAGTCTCTATTTTCATTTCTTACACCTGTTATTATGATGCATTTTCTTTCTGCTTTACCACACCACAAATAGGTTTGTCCTTAATGGATCCTTTTATTCTAGTATCAGTGTGGTTTTATTCTTTATATGTTTTCTAAAATTCAAATTGTTTTTATTAGTGTCTGAGCCATGCTAGATGTTGTACTGAATACTCTAAGGCAGTCCTTGTTCATCAGTATATGGAAATAATAAATTCAGATAATTATAATATGAGGAAGGGGGAGAAGAGAACAGATAGTTAAGGAATATCCTAAAAAATATCAAAAGAAAATAGAATTGTTGATAAAGGCATCAAAAGATGAAGCTGAAGAGTACATATAACATTGATAAGTAGTATTATACACTTTCTTTATATTTCTTGCACATATAATAGTAAAAGTGTTAAACCAAATATGTCATTTTGAAATTAAATTCATTGAACGAAAAAAGTGAAATAGAATCTCAGTATGGGGAGAAAGTATAGAAAATCATTCAAGATGAAATGGGTCAGAATGAAATGGATGCTTCATGGTAAAATTCAGCTGAATAGAGATGAAAAAAAGCAAAATCCGTAAGGGAGGCTATTAGGAATGAGCAGTCAGTGGAAGATAGAGGAGGACACACCATGTTACAAGTAGGATATTGGAAGGATTGTTATTCCGTCACCTAAGCATCCTAGTAATAAAGAAAATGAGAATTAATAGAGGAAGTGATAAGTAAAATGCATTAGAAAAAAAGGCATTAGAATACCAGAAAAATAAAAAAGAGCAGAAGGCAAGCTGGGGATACAGCTAAGAGGCATAGTGCCTGTCCAGCAAGTTCAAGGCCCTGAGTTTGATTCCTGGTACCAAAAAAGAAAATAGAAATAAGTAAATAAATAAATAAGGAGTAGAATTATCAGCACATTGAAGAACAACTTTGGGCTCCTAAAAATATGAACTGAGATGTTAGGCAAAATGCTTTGAACACAAAAAATTGTTTAAGAAATATTTCAAATATGTATAAAAACAAACATTAGAAAAGAGAGTTCTAGTATAGGAGCTGTCATATTTATCATCAATTTAAATTTAAAGTACCATCATGGGGAAAGGATAAACTTTTAAACACATGGTGTTATGAAAACTGGGTAGCTACACACCACAGAATGAAGTTAGATCTTATACCAGCTTCAAAAATTAATTCAAATGGATTGAAGAACTAAATGTAGGAGATAAAACTATAATATTCTTAGAAATAAACAGAGAGGAAAAGACATAACATTGGCTTTGTCAATGATTTCTTGGATATGATACCAAAAGCATAAGCAATGAAATGAAAGATATATAAACTATATTACATTAAGTTAAAAATAATTGTACATATCAAAGACAATCAAAAGAGTAAAAAGGAAACCTACAGAATGGTATATAATTTCTGTAGAATCTACATCTGATGGAAAATTAATATCCACAACATATAAAGATCTCCTTAACTCAACAACTACCAAACCCACATGTACAAGAAACAACCGAACTGACAATAGGTAAATTATTTCTGTTGTTTGAGACTGTTCAAGGGGCATGTTGTGGTGTGTGGACAATCCCCTTATTCTTTGTCATAGGCCACCGAGGCAGGTGAGTATTGAACAAGACCTTCTGCATGTTTATAGACATTAGGTTAGTTCCTTTTTATGTTTTTTTGAGTCATTTTTGGGAAAAGTTTCTAAATCAGAAAACTGACATGAGATAATATGACAGTACAAATTAGGGCAAAGTGGAAAAAAATACAACAGGGAAAGGACTTGAACAAATATTTCTTCAAAGAAGATACGTGAATGGCTAAGCATAGAAAAGTATTTTGACATCATTAATCATTGGAGAAATATAAAGCAAAACTAGAATGAGGTACCACTTCATAGGCATTCTGAGGAATATTATCAATAAAGCCTCTGAAATAGCAAGTGTTCATAAGGATGTAGAGAATAAGGAACCCTTCTATACTACTGATGGGAATGCAAAATGGTGCAGTTGCTAAGGAAAACAATAAGGCACATGCTCAAAACATAAAAAATATAAATATAATTACCACACAATCCAGCAATTCTACATCTGGGTATATGAACAAAAGAATCTAAAATGGGGTCTCAGGGAGATGGTAATACACTATATTCATGGTATCATTACTCACAACAGAGTAAAATTGGAAGCAAATCAAGTGCACATCAACAGATAAATAGCTAAATAAATGTAGTAATATAAATACATGGAATATTATTCAGTCTTAAAACAGGAGAAAATCTTGACAATGCTCCAACATGGAAGGAACTTGTGAACATAATGTTACATAAAAACAGTGAGATATCAAGGGACAAATACTGTAGAATTTCACTTATAGGAGATTATCTAGAGTAGTCAGATTCAAATAGACAAAGAACAGAGATTTGTTTTCCAGGCAATGTGGTGAGGGAAAATGGGGAGTTATTTAATAGGTATAGAGATTCAGTTTTACTGGACAAATTGTTTCTGGAGATTGGTGGCTTAATGCTATGAATGTGTTTAACACTATAAAGTGTTGAATTAAAAAGGATTGGGAGGGTAAATGTTGTCATATCTATTTACAACAATTTTGAAATTTTAAAGAAATATCAAAAAGTTTAACAAATAAAATTTTGTATTTATGTGTACTTCACTGAGGAAACAGAAACCTACAATTTCTTCCCACCTTTTCTTGTTCACTGAACTTATTATAATTTCATATATGTTTGAAGATATTTTTTCTACCCAGTCTTTGCTCTTTCTTCCCTTTGTGTGCAAGCCTTTCCCTCTTAGCTCATGCTACTTTCTCAAAAAGATAAAATAAAGTTTTTCTTAACAATCTATATCAAAAGCATGTTCTCATAGTTTGTTATCTTCTCTCAACATCTATTTTTCTTATAATAATTTTAAACATACATTTTTGAGTGATCACTTTCTATAGCTCATCTTCCTTGATGGACTGTAAATTCCTTCTGAGCAAGAAAAATAGTCTAATCATTACATGATTCTATTTGCAAAGGATAGATATTTTCTTGGTCCAGAATTAGTGTCTGTAAATTTGAAGTTACTGGGTAAATGAATTTAGTAAATAAAAATCATTTAAGAAGTCCACCCAGATAGTTCAGCAAACTGAAGCACCGGTTTAGGCAGACACTGGGAATAGGATTTGATACCCTGCATGGCATGCTGGCTCCGCCCCTGGGGCACACTGAGACAGTGATTGAGACTAGGCATGCTGGCACCCACCTGTAATCTCAGCAGTTGGGAGGCTGAAAACAGGAGGATCACTAGAGTCTGATCTGTATAGATACCCTTTAGACCCTGTACTAAATACATTTTAAAAATCACTTAAGAATTAGGCTAAATATGGTTAAACATTTTTTGTCAAAGTAGATTTTAATCCTTTCATGAAAAAGTGAGATCAGTATAGTTAGTTGTTAGTTGACATCTATTTCCGTTTGCCATCATATACCAAGTGTAGAAGCAAAAAACTAAATTCTCAGACTCCATTGAAGCTAGGTCTCTGAGGGAACATTATATCCTTCCAATGAGTCCAACACTGTAGATGAAATGGCTTGGAGATTGTACTCCTACTATGGCTACTTTCATGGCTAGCAAACTATTCACAAAGGTCTATCTGTGGCCTGACTCAGCATTTAGTGAGAAGCCATTAGTACCTATGCGTATGAAAGGCAGATGTGACAGAACCAAATAGCACTAACAACATGTTTCTTATCTTTACATCTCAGCTATTGTTAGATGAGTGGTAGATTGCTGAATTTCAGCACTCCATCATTAAAAACCTCTACCCTTATACTCAATACCTTTCTGTATAAAATGCCTGTAATTTTCAGGTCACTATGTTGAATCTAGAAAAATCATATAAAATATTAAAAAGACTGCAATTAGAAAAAATGCTGGGGCTGGGGAGATAGCTCAGTGGATTAAGTGCTTCCCTGGCAAGCACAAAGGGCCTGAATTCAATCCCAAGTTCTGCAAAAAAAAAAAAAAGCTAAGTGTTTATCTTATTTGCCAATGTTTTTAAGCTCATGGTTTACAAAACATTTGGAATAAATGCTAAGTGAACACTTTATTATTATCTTAAATGGACAAAAACTTACACAAACAATGTATACTGTTTCTTCCAATGAAATAATAGACATTAATAGTACAAATATGTTAGCGATGGCCAGTAATCTGAGCAATTACTTTGAAGATAACAATATGCAATATAATCAGCACTATTAATTTCCGATAATATTATTTTGAAATTCTGTATCATTTTCATTGTTTGCTTTCTCTTTAATAATAAAAATAATTACACAATGAGCAAAAGCAATGAAAGGATGTCTTGACAAAATAACGTTTTTTTTCCCATAGGCTTTATACTAAAAATAATTAAATACCATATTCATAGTGTACTCAGACTTCAAGCATGTACTGAAAATTTCTCAAGTTAGTGTCTCTGCCAATCTATTGTGAACCACTTAAGTACACAAGTTAGCTTCCCTCTATGCATCTACACCATTTTGCTCCTTTTTTATGACAATTATAATACTAGTTTTCAGGGAGAGTTCAAAATTTTTGTCTCCTATCTCTATATTTTGGAGCTTCTGACCATCAAAAGACATTTTATTTGTCCATGAAATTGAAAATTTCACATTAAATTATGACATGGCTAGGTAGACTCAAAAATGATTAAACAATTATTACCTTAAATGCACTCATGAATGGATTTATACATCCTGGAAAGAAGTCTTGACTAAAATCCCTCTAGATTTTTTTCATGCTGAGTAATTGTTTAATCCTAGAAAGAAGTTTTGGTTTATGTTGTGCCTCTATGGCATAATATATAAAACTGGTACAGTATTATTTTTATTCTCCTTTGCAATTAAAGTCATCATCTTTTGGATGGTGTTCAGCTTCATTAACACAGTTCATAATTTTCTTAAAGGTTCATATTTTATCTGTCTCTTTTTCTTGGTCCGTATCAGTGCTGTGTCCACATGCGAGTAGAGCAAGCCCTTTTTATGTGATTATTATCTTGTGAAATGTTCCATCCCTCTTAGCTGATTTTTCAGCTGGTCTCCAAGCCCCTGTGGCAGGTCATTTTTCAATTTGAGAATTAGTAGGGGATCAACAGAAGCTATTGTGTGTTGCCTTTCATTTCATCATTTAGAATAAACTGACTCCTATATTTTGGACAACACCCATATACTTAAGACACCCACATATTTGGAGTAAATCACTGTAAATAAGCGATCAGCAGAAAACAACAGCCTGTAGAACACATTACCAAGGAGCAGCAGGCAGCCAAGTTTTTCATAACTGGGCTACTAGCCACCAATTTAAAGCTTTAATCTGAACACTCCTTCACCACACAGAAGTCTGTTTTTCTATGCAACATAAATGGAAGGGGACAAAACACTGCTGCTCCAAGTTATATTAAATTGATATTTTTAAACAATCCTGGCTTGAAGTTGGTAAACATGCCTTGGCAAATGTATATCTGAAGAAATGAAAGAAGCTAAAAATAAGAGAATATATGTAAATATATATATGAGAAAGAGTCTTTTTAAAAGTCACTACCATCAGCATCATTTCCCTGTCTCAGGTTAACTTGTAATTAATTGACTTCAGCAGCTTTAGACTTGGTTCTTACACAGCGACACTGAATGTTTCTGTATTTTGGTTACTGATAGCACTGTGTGCCATAGAGAAGGCAAACAATTGCATTCTACTTCATTTGAATGCTAGAGAGCCTTTTAAAATTTTGATAGTTTCAGTTGCAAGCGGAAAAATAAGCATTTTTCAAGAGAGAAACCCTATTTTGGAGGTGAGTTATTGAGAATATTCCATTCCACTAATGATATTCTACCACAGAGCAATGAATGTGAGCTTATAATCATAAAAATATTTGATGATGCCTTTTTATCCAAATATCTCAAAGCATTAAAGGAAATAAAATTCTATCCATTTGCATACCACTTCTGATAGAGAACAAAATAAATAAACAGGCCTAAAATTGTTTGAGTTTCTGTACAACCCATGGCATCAAAACACTGAAAGAAATATTTCTGATTCCTTGCAACTAAGTCTAAACAAATATACTGTTTTCCACTGACAACTCACAAGTGACCTAAAATTCATTTTATAACTTTAGTCTCCAACCCACTATTGCCCTTTGTACTACTTAAGAAAAAAAGTGTACATATTTCTCCCTTCTTATTTTTTTCCATCCTTCTGCTCCTGGGACTTCAAAACCTTCTTCTAAGAAAAACTCTAGGGAGATTTCAAAGAAGTAGGTAAATCCATCTCATTGTCATCCTTTGTGCAAAGTAAAATTTAAACACTCAGTCAAGTAGACACTTAAGATTCATGTTTTTGGTGAGATAGGACAGATATCATTACTATTAACCCACTAGTGCAGAAGATGGTCAGCCCTGTAGCCTGGGAACCAGGCAGCCTTTGTCCTGTTGCCTTATACATTATGTTTTGTTTGTTCGTTTTGCTTCTAATAAATCAATCTAGAGAAAAGAAGTAGAAAATTTGCATTCCTAGAGTTCTATTTGCATGTTCTCTCTACAGCTGAGAGGCTTATAAGATAGCAAATCCTGAGGAAACCTCTAAGAGCTGCAACACCTTAACAACAGCTCTCAAGAGCTACTCACCCATGTTCTTCACTGTGACCAGTTTTTCCCTTTCATCTTCTCTTGAACCCATCTAGCTACTTAAAATGTAACCCATAAACACTGCCATCGACTGACATCTTGGTAACAATAAGCCCAACTTCTGACCTTGAAATAGAAATGTGTGTGTTAATTAATCCCCATGTGGACAAATGCACACTGTAATTGAAGTAACACTTTTCTCACTGCATATTAGCTTCTTGTTGCATGATTTGAAGCAAATGGTCCTTATTCAAGAAGTTGATAATCGAACGTTTTTTACCTTATGAGATTTTTAGCTTGCTGTGCAGGACTTACACTGAGGCAAAACTCTATAAAGTGCTTAACATTTTGTCTTCTTAATTCTAGATAAAATTTTCTATGCATTTGCTTTTTAAATTTTAATATAGTATCACTTTTTTTGACTAGTAAAGTCTTTGTCCAATGAAGCTCAAAAGTGAAAGTCAAGTGGACTTAGGTATCGGGCCGCTTCTGCCTTCACTGTTTCCTATTCAGACACTGGGGAAATACTACTATGGAAAACATTCAAAGAATAACACCAAGGAACACAACCTTGTGGGAGTGCTCAGTGCTTATGAGAACTAATTAGTTACTGATATCATCTTTAATGGAATCTTATGGCCATTCTCAACCATCAGGGAGATAGGAATACAGGACATAAGACTGCAAGTGTTAACTGAAAAAACCATTCAAAGTGAGCTTCCTAAAGCTTTTTTTTAAAAACTATTGTCAACTATATAGGAATGAATAAAATCTCATTTCTACCAGAAAATATTAAGGATTATATTATATTTAAAATCATTTTTAACAAGAAATATATTAGAAGTACATACAAAACACAGATATTTAAATTTCATAAACTTTATGCATTTTTACAAAAGACATGATATGTATTTTATACTAAAACACACAATTAATTACTGCTTTAAAATAAATACAGAATTTAAAGGATGTTAGGATGTCCTTTTCAGAGGTTTAAAATAAAGAGTAACCAATTGTATATGTCATAAGTGTGTAGTTCAGTTACAGATTATCAGTATGATTTCTCAACATCCATTTTGGATATTTAGTTGGGGAACCAGAAATTATGGTGAATTGTAAATTCAGACAATTCAATTTTTGTTTGAAAATTTTTCCTTACCTGCTGTCTGACCTCATTGGGTCTGTTGTTCTCCTGTCTATATTTGAAAATAGTAGTCTGGCTTAAGAAATTTTTCAGAGTCTAGGCTGCTTCAAAATTCTATGTTTCAAGTGATTAAAAAATTTGAGCTATTATTCTTAAATATTAACTGTGTTATTCATAAAAGAGTGATGCTTTCTAGCAGCTATATTTTCAGTCATTTGTTCATTTTTAATTTTGACGACTTTCTAGCAATGGCCAGTAAGCATTATTGAGGAAACATTTACAAGATATTTCTAATTAAAAATTTAATCAGAGTTTTACTATCACATTTCCCAAGAAGTATTCTTAAGGTGTTACTGTGTTACGTGCTTAAAAATTGATTACATTATTGAGTTTGGAAATATTGGTTTAAGCAAGCGAAAAGTACTGTCTTTGCACGGTGTTAATTAGGATGTTAGCTCACTAAGGAGGAACTGAAGACCTACAAGAAACAAAGTATGAAAGAGTTATTAAATTGCTCAACTTTATTTTTGCACATAATACTTTTAGGGTGAACTATTTAGGGGACAAGTGTTCTAAAGGAAGTGCTGAGCTCAAAGATGGGAATTGAACACATATATACATTGTTTTTTCAAGTGAGGCTCTTAACACAACGGGGAGAAAATACTCTCAAAATTTAAATCCACTTAGGCATACTAATCAAGTTAGGTCTAGAGAAAATTTCTTCTATATGTCAGAAAATATGATGACCTTTGCCAACATGAAGAAAAGGAAAACCACAGGGAATCTCTTGTCTACATAAAGAGACATACTGTGAAGGATTTCTCCCTGGTGGCTAAACCAACAGAGTTCCAATATGTAAGAAAAAGAATGGCCTGCAGATTTAGGACCTTAACAGTGGAGATATTTTTAGATATAATTCAATACTTGAATTAAACACAAAGCATAGCTGACTATATAGAAGTGTTGAAAGCTCAGCATTTATACTCAAGTAAGTAAATTGCAGCATTCTGCACCAGCATCAAATTCTGAACACTTCTCACCTCAATATTCTGCCATTCAATGGAAATGGTAGAAAATTAAATGTCACAACTTCCTGAATGAAACTGGGCATGTAAGAAACCAGGAATGCCAAAGAGATTATGGGAAGTGAAGGATGACAAACAGGCAATATTGTACTAGAAATTTTGTTTCTCGATAAAACGTATTTGAGATAAACAATTACTTGTGACATATGTTTATGCCTTTCTTTCTAAAAGTGAAAGGGTTCTTTACAAAAAAAATCTCAGATGGAATCCTGCGCTTTCATATTTGAAGAGTAAAAAATAAATAAATAAATAAATAAATAAAAATGTCGCCTTAAGGCCCTAAAGACAGCCATATGCTTTTGCATATATTTTCACAACTCAGCAGCTGCTCACTGAGCGTCTTCCATTTCAAGTTTCCTGTTGACCACTCTCTTCTGCAAGGCTTCTGTGCCTGCCGGATGGAAATATTTATGAAAACACTGGGGCAGCCAGGATCGTCCAAGTGTTTTCAAAATGTTTGCTTGGCGAAGAGTTGCTGGCAGGCAAAATGTTCTCCTACAAGGGTTTCAGTAAGTGTTTGTGGCTCTTTAGTGCATTCCCTTTGTAAATGTGGGCAGAGACCACACTATCATCTCTGGAAGATTTAAAAGAGAAAACTACAATTCACTTTGCCTCAGAGAGCTCTCGTACCTACTGGTTCTATTTAGATAATTTGAATGGATTGCTAGGTAGACCCCTTTTAAAAAACGATCCTATAATCACAGATACAATCTGAGACTTAACCATTTCCTAATATCTATTTGAGACAAATCACTGAAGGGTTATTAAAAGACTTATTTAAGAAGTGCTAAAGGAGACAAAGAGGTAAATTTGGAGATGAGCCTTTTTTAGAAAAGTGGAAAATCCATATAAGAACTGGAGGCCAGGATCCCTCTAACAAGATGATGACTATTCTCAGAATATTAGCCACCAGCTGGGTGAGTTAGGGGATCAGGCTAGGGTTATAGGCAAAACTCACATCGTGGAGAACTTTCTAAATTATATGCAGAAATATATGAAGATAAATGAAGTGATCTAAGTAACTTTCTGGTGTGATCTAATTTTCATCTTAAGCAGGCCTTCTGTTGATTATTTGAAGCTGTAGTGGAAACTGGAGTGATGAACTAAACAAGAATTAAATAGTAGGGGATTAAAAGCTTAGGCAAGGGGCTGGGGAGATGGCTCGGTAGAATAAGCACTTCCCTAGCAAACACAAGGGCCTCAGTTTAATCCCCAGGTCCAGCAAAATAAAAAAAGAGTTTAGGCAAAATGCAATGATGTTATATAAATAGAATAGCTTAATATGCAGTCTTTTGAGATAGGCTACATTCAGTAAAATGTTTTCAGAATAAATTCATGTTGTTGGTCATATAAGTAGTTCCTCCATTTCTAGTGCTGAGTAATGTATCATTGTGTGGATGTACCATAATTAGTATACTCACCAGTAGGAAGGAGTTTGGGTTACCACAGTTTTTGGAGATTATGAATAGAGATGCATTTATGTGGACATATGGAACAGCTTTGTACTCTAAGTATGATGATATTTACATGAATGTCTTTATGTGTTAGTACAATGGTGGACGGAAATACTAATTTTAACTGTGTGTTAATGTTGAAGTAAAACTTTTCAAGGTCAGCGTGAGACTTGACAAGGAAGAGCTGAGATAATCCAACGATTTCTTCAATAAATTATGTGTTTTACTACCAGCCATGGAAATTTTAAAGGAGTAGATTTCAGCAATCATGGGGAAAACAATGGCCTGTGTTCATTCATTTACCATGCTTCTTTTTTGGGATTTGATGTGTTTGAAAGAAAAATAACAATAACATAAAAAATAAATAAAAACTATACCAGATGGTTCTGGGGAAGTTGGTTGCTTCTAATGGTATGGTTGTTGTCATCAAGGCATCCTGGGAGAAGCATCTTCACAGTTGATTGAAACACAGCTGCCACACAAGCCCATCTGGACTCTGAAAATTACATGACATGAGCCCTACAACTTCTTTTTCTCTAATAGGCACCCACAAATGTGGCCATATCATCATTTCTTTTTTAAAAAGTAACACCTGTATAAAGAAATAAAAGGAAAAAATCTAGTGTAGGAAAAGCAGCATGCAGCATATGGTCATTAGCCAGAGTGCATTAGAAACAGTTGCAAAAAGTCTTGAGATAACACACCATTAGTAATTTCACACTGGTGAAGCTTGTGGAACCTGGAATAATATAGAGAAAAAGAAATTGGGCAAAAACTGTTTTATACTTTGCCTTTAAAATGTCAGTATAAATAGGTGTAAGGGTATATTCACTAGACAAATAGTTATTGATGCTCTCAAGGGAATTAATTGATCAGATATTTTAAAAACTAGTAATCAGCCTAGAGTTATGTGTTAAAGGTACATCAGCATATGGATATTATGCAGAAATGTAAAATGGTAATATGCTTGACATGAAGCCTGAGTGCAGAGGCTAGAAAATCGGAGGAAAAGATTGAGATATGCACTCTCCAAAACCATGGCATATTGATGACAAAAATATCTCAAGTTGAATATTAACATTTGCTTTTAATAAACCTTAATTTTTTCTTGTCTTTTTTTACTTTTTAAATTTTATTTTAAAGAGATCAAAGTAATTGATAAGACATATCTTTAAATCTGAGCAACAGATTTGATGATAAAAATAGTTAATACAACAAAGGTTACTAATTTGCTATTCTTGTTCTGAAAAGCTGTAACATGTCTGTTGTTGTTACCCTGTTTCTGTCTTTGTTTCTGCTGTTTGTTTTTTGCTTTTATTTTTACTCTTCATTATAAAATTAAACTACACTTAAAAAATCTCAAATTACCTCTCTACACCCTTTCCAATGTGATTTTGCAGTTTCTCCCATAAGGAAATAAAATCTATATTGTTAACCACTCAGAACCAGGGAAGCTTTATTACCTGCCTTGGACAAAAAGAATGAAGTGTCCTGATGCTGTACAAATTCTACTATTAAATTTCCAGAGTTTAATTATTTCTTGTTTTCAAATCATTCTTCCTGCCATCTGAGCAATACTGAGTTAACATCTTTACGAAGAATGTGAAAATATGGAATTGAAATAATATCTGCCCCCCACTAAGTCTCTCCAGACCATCCAGCATAAAGGACTTTTAAAGTGGTGAGCAAATCTGTCTAATATCAGATAAATCCAGACCAAATTAGTAGAACCCAAGAATATTCCCCAAAACTTAGGAGCTATGTAAGTGTTTAACAACATTTAATTGAATATTGGAAAATTGCTAGTAGAAAAGATTGTCAGTATTCCACCCAAAAGAAATAACATATGGCTATATAATTGATAAGACAATTACCCTGATCTGATTATATATATATGTGTTAAAGTACCACATAGAATCCTTTAATAGGTATGATTACTATGTGACAATTAAAAATGTACTCTGTTTGGAATTTTGTTTTTTGTTTGGTTTTGTTTCTTTCTTTTTAATTTTTAAAAGTATTTATTTACAAATATATATATATATATATGTATATATATATTTGTAAATAAATGCTTATTATATATAATATATATATAATATGTAAATAAATGTTTACCAGATTATATCATAGGGTCTCAAATAATTTTAGCTGTACTTGCATTAACTTCTTTTTTTTTTTTTTTTTTTTGCAATACCAGGGATTGAACTCAGGACCCTGCACTTGCCAGGGAAGTGCTTATTCTACTGAGCCATCTCCAGGCCCTTCTGTATTAACTTCTTTTTACCATGCTAACAAATTACCGAATAATGTTTTAAGTAAATATCATGGTTTAAATGCAAATTTATTCTCTTTAAGTGCTATGAAACTACCTACAGGTCATAAGTCTACAATTAGTTTCACTGGGCTAAAGTCAATCAGCAGTGCTAATTCCTTCTGGAGGTAGGGGACAATCCATTTCCAGCTATTAAAGGCTACTTTTACCCCTTGCCTCTTATATCCCTTCTCAATATTTAAAGCACATCAATTCAGTATTTTCTTTTGACTTCAAGTCACCATCTTCTCTCTTTGCATCATGTCCTGCATCCCTCCTAATGGGAGTCATGTATCAGAACTACCCCGATAATCCAGCATAATCTTCTTTCCATCTTGGTATCTTTAGCTTAATCACATCTAAAAGCCTCTTTTTCTCTAAAGCTAAACTTTCAGTTGTAGGCTTTAGAACATGATCATACACAAACACCACCACTCAACCTCCATGTTACCTTTATTTCAGAGGTGTCATAATTACATTCTTTCCTCTTTTAAATTAGCAATACAGAGTTCATAGGAACATGGTGGACACCGGGGCAATTCTCCTTGAAGGGGTAGCAATTATCTCCATTTTCACTGGAGACCCTATTTCCATGTAATGAAATGTGTAGCTCTTACTGGGACCTTTTCTTAGCCCTTTAATTGGCTTTAAGCCATGAATATTGGTCCAGCTGATATGCTGCCATGTAGTCTTTGAAGTGAAGAGGTCAGGGCAGTGTTTCCCTGGACTGCCCAACCATTGCTCCACTGGGAGGAGATGGCATGAAGAGCCAGTGTTCCACATTGTAATCTGGGATCAAGCCTCAAGATAAGATGTCATGAGTGTATTGGGCATAAAGATTACACATCAGAGCTGAAGCACTGACCCCATAGCATTAGACTATCTCAACTATTTTATGCAGTTTAGTCCTTCTGCATATTGCACAGGTGATTTCAGGCTTCCTACCTAGCCCAACTCACAGCACACACCTACTTCCCATCATTTTCAAGTCACTCATCCTCAAACCATTGCCTTCTTCACAAAGCAATACAATCTGGATTCAGCTCTAGTTTGAGGCATTTGTTCTAGGTACTTATCATCATGGTTGGATTTAGTACTCCTTCGTTCCCCAAAACTAAAAATATGGCCTAGTGTCATCATTCTCACCATGGGTTGCAGTGGAAGTGGTAGACTGGAATTAACTCAATAGAATTCCAATAAATTTTCCATGGGATTACAAATGCAAACTACCTGGGCTGCAAGGAGGACTGGTAAGGACGCTCTATATAGAAAGAGAGGAGGGATCCAAACACAGTTATAGCACAATGGAAGAAATTGGCATTCTAAGATCAGGCTTAGCTGTACTAAAAGCCAAGTGGATCATAACAATAATAGTTAACTAACAGTTTATTTTGTCCTGGAAACTATGATAAGCATTGTACACTTAAGTGTCATCATTATTAAAGTTGTCCATGTGATGTCTTATTAACTAAGACCAAAAAAAGAGAAATTTATGTAACTTGCCTGGCTGATATAGAATGTGGCTCCAGATCTTGTTTTCCCACAAGACACATTATCCATTTTGATTCAGTAAAATCTCTTCTCCTTCCAGAAACTGCCCTCAAAATTATAAATGTTTACAGACAGAACTTGCACTACAGAAAGATCTCAAGACAATGATGACAAATATTCTCTGTCATCCAGGGGTGCAAATATGGCTAGAAGTCAAGTGCTTAAATTAATTTTTAATCCTTCTGAATTACATTATAAAAATCATCAGGAATGTAAACCTCTTTTCCTGACAATTTTGAGCAAAATTTGAATAGTTTTGACCCAGAGAAAACTTATGTCAATTTTCCTGTGAATCATATTTGATCTTAGTGTTATAAATTATAGTCAGCTTAATTTATTTTCACTTTGGCTTTTTTTTAGTAAACAAATTTCTGTTGAAGTTACTTGACATCTTCCTTGAATTTTTATTTTGAAAAATAAATTTCAAGAGTCTCTTTGTTAATGAGGAAAACAGCTACTTCTCTGGCAAACATTGCACTTGTAACTGAAATTGAAAAGCATTTCTGACTGGGTATGCGGCAGTGGCAAGAAACATGAAGTGTAAAACCATGGTTAAATGAAAACAATTTAAATATGTGAATGCTAAATGACTCCTTATTTGAAATATTTGTTAGTAAAATATTCATGTATAATTGTGACCAAATGTCTGACTTCAGCGTATTCCAAAGACTTTCAGCTATTTTGGAATTTTGTAGCATCAGAGGAAGAGTGCTGTCCCCGATACTGTAAACTGCATCCCACTGGTTTCTTCCATGGTTGCTCAGCTTCATCATGTCTATTTCTGTATTAGCTGCCCATAGGTCCATAACAAAGAGCCACCAGCTAGGTAACTTATACACAAGAACTATATTTTCTCACAGTTCTGGAAGCTAAAAGACTAAGATGAAGGTGTCAGTGAAGTGATTTTTCCAATGAGAGCTGTAAAGAAGAACCTGTTGCCTGAGTACATGTCTGTTTATAATTTGTTCTTGTTATAAATCCTTTAGTTATATTGGATTAGTAGCTCACTCTTCTGAATGATGGCATCATCTTATCAAATTACATCTGCAACTACGTGACTTCTAAGTAAGTACACATTGTAGGACGAAGATTTAAACATACAAGTTTTTGAAGGAAAATGGTTCAAACTATAACATTTGGAAATATCCAAATTTCAAGGCCAATGTTTAGATATATCTTTAAAACTGCTGGAAATAAATATGAATCCACCATGCTATTGTTTGACTGTATGTTCCCTGAGGATTCACATTCTAAAATTCCCCAAAAGTAGCTATGCCATTGCCCTAACAGTAGAATGCCTTGAAATTCCTTCTGCCAGATTAATTAATCTGCTGCTTTTAATTTCAACCCCAGGCAGTTTGTGAACATAAGTAAAATGCAAACAACCTTTCTGCCAAGGTATAACACATTGTCTGGAATCTAGAAGGCAGCAAAAGACTCCTGTACCTGGTTTTCTTTGGCAGAATTTCTGTTTAGTATTTGAAGTGGAGAAGGCCAAATACCAAAAACTGTCAAGTTTGAACACTTAAGACAGAATCATGAATTTCTAAGAAAAAAAGCTTGGCTATATACTTATCAGGTAAAAATAAAATATTTTTTAACGTAAACATAGAAGTTAAAAATTTTACTTATTTTCTCAGTGAGAGACATTTGTTCATTTAAATAATTAAGGCCGTATCAAAATCAACACAAACAAAGATTATTCTGGCCAGATACAGCAACTTTTTTATTCAGAAAGCCTACACAGAAGTAAAATTAAGCTTTTATAGCTCATTATTAAGAGACAAAAATCACAGAAAATGGTGTAATTTTAACTCGAAAGGATGAATTAATGTTTTAACTATTTGATCTAACTTGCATGCCTATATCTGGGAGTCTGAGTAACAAATTTATTGGTAACAATATGGAATGTGAAAACCATTATATATTTCGTGCTCTTGTTTTTGAAATTCTGCACCACTTTTATAGTCTTATGGTGTGTCCTTTATGTCTTTGTTCTTGTTATTTGTTTTTGTTTCTTTCCTCTTTAAAATAAGTGTTTTTGAACAGGAAGTTGTATTTCAGAATAGTCATGTGTTTAAGATTTAGAAAGCCATTACATGCTAGCAGAGGTCACATGATTGCATGCCACTGTATTATTTAATGTGTATCTAATAACAGAAACAATCACTTTTTTGCTTATGAAATAGCTGATACTTTGTTACTTGGAATGTGTTATATTCTATTTTTATTTTCCTTTTAAAAAGTAAGCACTGTTTCTTCATTACAATTTCTTTTATCCATAGACATACTTTGTGCATTATTCTCAAAGTTGTAGAAGCAAACATGCACATCAAACCAAATATCAATAACATTCGGTAACATAAATGTTTGAAAAATGCATAGACTTCAGTATTTTAATCAGTGTTTCAGTATCCTCTTAAGAATGCTCATTGTACCTAATAAATCTATACTCATTAACACAGTGTAATGTAAGTTTACAAATTTAAAGTTATCAAATAGAAATCATGTTCAAGTTAGCATAGTAATATACTTAATTGCTATTGAAATAAAGCTTTCCAAAATAGAAATTTGACTTGATTAAACACAAATTCACATCTCATTATCATATATATTTGGTAGTTTATTTGGTCAGTAAACCAAAATAATGATAGGAAAATCATTATTTAATAGAATAAAAATATATAAGAATATTACACTTAACACTGATAAATTACAGAAAAAAGTACTTTCATTACACCAAAATTATGATGCCAAAGACAATTGCAAAATATGTACATAAGTTATGTAAATTTGAATTCTCAACACATTTCTGAATTGACTTCTCTATTACTGATCTTTAAATTAAATAAGCTTATGGAAAATTTTTTTCCTCTGGAAATTTAGGAATATTCTATGGTTATAACTATATTTTTCAGTGTTGGTAATCTAATCAGCACAAAGCTACTTAAAGAAATTTATAGTCTTATTTATAGTTATAAATATACAAACAGTCAATGAAAAGTTAATGACTTCAATTCTAAAATTCCACCATGGGTTAACATAAACACATAAATGTATCCCTCATACACACAGTTCTTAGTGCACAGGAAATTTTTGCACTCATTTAGGCACATGATAGACAAAATACAAGATTGGTTGGGCCAGCAAGATAGCTCAGTGAAAAAAAAAGAAAAAGAGCTCAGCGGTCTAAAGCTCCTACTTAGCCAAGTTTAGGCAGGTGCAGGGACAGCAGTTTGATTCCCGGCTCCACATGCCGCACCAGCCCCATCTCACAGTAGGCTGAGCCCACCCCTTAAAAAAATACAAAGTGGAAATACTAACAAGTCAGTCTTTGTGTCATCTCTCACCCAACACTGACAAGATCTCCTTAAAAATATTTATCTTTTTACAGAGATCATCAAATAGTCATGCTATGAAAGCAAAGAAACTAGCACCAGAAATGAAACTAGTACTCAAAAAGAAGCAAAATTGTAAAGTCTTTACCATGGACAGGTGTCTGAAGCCCTGGGGGAAGAGGTGAACTCATTGTTGTGTCTCAGATGGCCAATTGGGCAGAGCACAAATTCTCCAAGAGAACTTTTTAAAGGAAATCTCAAGGCAAAATCTAATCCCATTGGAGTATGGCAAGAAAATCATTCAAGACAAAGTATTCTAGGCACTTAAGAGTATTTATTCGGTTGATTGTAGTAGGGACCACATCTGTTAATGAGAAATATCTCAAAGAAAACAGAACAGAGGTCATGGTGGAGTGCACCTAATCCTAGCACTCAGGAGGCTGAAGCAGGAGTATTGCCATGAGTTGGAGGCCAGCCTGGGCTCCATAGTGGGCTGAAGGCTGGCTGCACTATGTAGTGAGATCTTGTCTCAAAAAACAAAAACCAAAAAAAAAGAAAGAAAATCTGAGGTTAATGGAATCATATAAATAAAGGGTGATCAGTGAGACTGGTGGCTCTCATAAGGATGGGAATGAATGCTAATTAAGTCAATCCTAGGGGAGTGGGGAATGGTATATAATATTTTTGAGAGTGGGATATTCTTTTGTGGAAACATTTTCTCAGATCACAGAAATGAGGGGGGATTTCTCAAATATCCATGCAATGGGTGAGCCCAAGAGTGAGTTCAAATGAAATCACATTCATATAGATTATTTTTTACTTTTAATTATTAATGAAACTCCGTATGGTACTTTATTAACCTGATATGGTGTTACCTAATGTAAAACCATAAATCCCTTAATATCATGACAAGTGTATGTTATAAATTTTAGAATCACTGTTGGTTTACCCATGTATTAAATTCTTCAGTTTCTTTTTATTTTCTTATTCATAAAATTAGATACACTTGCCATTATTCAGATTTATTATTCCATTACAGAATTATTTTTTGGTTTGGTTGTTAGAAGAAAAACATTTTTATTTATATTATGTATGTATCATGCTAGAAGACTCTTAATTTGGCTTTTATATAGAGGGAAATTTTTTTTCTACTAGGAAAAAAATTGTTTCCTAGTAGAGAATCATCCCATAAAGACTCGAAGCATAAGTTGACATGCCAAAGACCTTCATGTAGCTTCTCCTTTGCCTATGCCCTGCTATAGGAAGTTCTACTTATTTTGCTTGTTAACAATGTTTGTTCCCATTCCTTGGAGGTCGCAAAAAGGAGCAATATGTCTAGAGGAAGAGGCTGAATTTCAGCATTTTTCTAACTTTATAAATTACTCTAAACCAAACATAAAGGATAGTATTTGTCCCAGGGACAAAAACTATACTGAAGAGACCCTTTATATATGCAATGAAAATAAGAAAAAGAGAGAGAGAAGAATACAAATTTAAGGTTTCTTGAAAGCAAGCAGTAATATTCAATCATATGTCCAATTTTGCATAACTGTATCTGTTAATTTGAGCAACAGATTTGATGACAAAAATAGATAATATATCAACCATTGTTAATCAGCTATTCTTGTTTGGAAATCTGTAACATATGTATTGTTGTATGATACCCTGTTTCTGTCTTTCTTGCTGATTGTGTTCTTGATTTTGCTATTTTTCAAAATAAAATTAAATTAAATTAAGAAATAAAATAATTTAATTAATTTTGTTTCACAAATATTTATTTGACAAAGTTTCATTAAATGGGAAAATAGAATCCTAAAACTGTAGGAAATTAGAGGAGCTAGTTAACTTAAAATATAAATCAGTCTTCAGAAATAATAAGTGCTGTTAAAACTCAAATTATTTTTCATCTTTTGATATAGTAATTATGAAAATCTTTTTCCACTATGATTTTTCCAATTCCTGCCATGTGAATTAATTTATTTGATTATGTGAAAATCAGTTGAAATTCTTTTTGCTTTTTGTGAGATTTTCTCTGGAAACGTAGATTAAGAAGTTATTTTAGTATCAGTAACACAAATATATTTTATATGTTTTATATGATTACATGGAATCACAGTGAAGTTTTATGGGTTTTTGCTATTCATGCTTTCTTTACAAAAAGTCTTTTAAGGGCCTGCAAAATAGCTCAACGTATTAAAGCGCCTGCAAGCAGCTTCAAGGGCCAGGGTTTCGATCCTTGGACCTGTCATGTGGGCCCCACACCCAGGGTGCACTGAGACAGCAATTGAGACTGGGTGTGGTGGTACAGGCCTGTAATCCCAGCTCTTGGGAGGCTGTAAACAAGCATATCACTACAAGTCTCATCTAGTAGTGAGACCCTGAACACCCTATAGACCCTTCCCTAGAACACAAAAAATAAAAACGTATTTTACCATATTTCACACAATGAATGAAATGTAATTCTCAAGTAAGGAGTACCTTTAAATTTTTAATCAAAACATATAATACTTATTTTGTACCCATATGAAAATTATCTTTTAAAGAGGGATATTGTGTTTTTGTGTTTCTATGAGAAATTATTTTTAGTGAAATGCTTTTGAGAGATTCAAGGTAGCCTTAATGTGTAGTTTCAGGACATAATGAACAGCTTAGGGCAAATTACAAAATTCCCAGAGCTTTTATTTTTTATGATTTCTATTTATGCTTTTGCATTGATAGAACTTTGATTTTGAAATTTTTTTAGTAAGTGGTGAGATTAACCCTCCCCAACCACTTTAATGAGTTAATTTAAAATTTTCTCACCTATTTGGCCTAGTGGCCAGAATCCATAAATTTTGTGGTGATGTGATTTAATCCAATTAAAAGGCCCCTTCTTTCCTACTGTGAGGTAAGCTGCGCCTCTTTTCAGTTCCAATTTTCTGGTATTCTTCCCAAAGGGTGCCAGCCCTAGATTAATTAACAACTTTGTACAGCCTTCTTTCACTGAAGTGACTTCAAATAACATGCTGAGTCTTTGAAAGGTCAGCGGACTAACAATTCCATCTCTTTCTTTTTGTCAGACTGAACTGTTGAAATTTTGCTTGTGTTTCCCTTGACACTGGGTTTTGTAAGTGTATATGAAGACAACAATGTGCTACACACCTTTCTAATATTCCAATAACAATATTAATAATATTTTATCCAATTGTGGTTTCTGATGATGAAAAAGGATCTCGGAGGAAGCATTTTATTTACACTAATATGATGAATTGCAGTTTTGGTAGTACAAGTTTGTTCTTAGTATTCAATAATTCCAGAATGTTAGCAGTGGTCTATTCACTCTATCTTAATGGAAGATACAACTATAGAGGCATATTTTAGCACTTCATATGTTTCTATTAGTAATCGATATTTCTTAAAGCCCTTGTGAAGGTACAAGATAGAAGGAATTAGGTAGATAGTGTGTAGGTCCTGAATGATTAACCAACGAAAATTTAAAGTCAAGGTTTAAGTGAGTTAACATACAAAAAAGCCCTAATATAAACTTAAACAAACTGACTGTTGGGGCGAATGAAAGGCAAAAGACAAAGAGGAGGACTCAAAACAAAAAGGGAGAAGCCTTGACAGAAGTGGAATACAGAGAAAGAAGCTTGCTTTCCCCAAAGTCTACGTGCAGCCAGAGCATCCCTCTATCCATCTCACATTCACAAATACCAAAAACTGCAGAAAAGGCCAATGGCTTTAGATATCCCTGGGGTCCACATTATGGAACTGTTTCCCCACAAGTAAGCAGATTTTTCTTTTATTATTTGTTTTAAAGATACACTTGGGCATTGCCCACTGCTTTTTGTATGTTGTTTTGTTAGCTTCAATTTTTGTTGCTCCAAGATATGGACCCAGATCATGCGCAGGAGGAGTTAGTTACCCTTAGACAGTGATGAGATTTTTTCACATCTTATCAAGAATAAGAAATTTTTAAATAAAATTATGTTGTTCTCATAATGCTGCTGCTATGCTTTTGTACATTTCATAACATTTAAGATGATGCTCATGAAAAACTAAAAATCACTACTCTCAGATAAATATAAAAATGGACATAAGGCACAAGTTTGGTCTTATTCATATGATGGTATCCATTATTCTTATTGGCTCAGAAGAAAAGTCAGAAGGCACAAATTTGTATTAAGTAGAAAATTTGAATTGTAGATTAAAGTAAAAGTTTTTTTCCCAGAAATAGGGGAGTGAGAGTATGTGTGGGGGATGTGAATTAAATCTCTATTAGGGAGTAGAGAATTTATGCATGTATCAGTTGTCAAAAGTTTATAAAAGGTGTAAAATAGCTGAACAGAAAAAAAACCTTAGAAATATATGCGGTAGATTATGTGTTAATCAGCTCCCTATTGCTGTGATTAAAGAATCCAAAAGAAGAGACTGGGGGCTCTGATGAGGCAGTATATCAGGGCAGGTAGAGAATGAATAGTTCAGTGAAGGTTCTCAGCATGGGTCAGCTGGAAAAGACAAGGATAGAAAGGGAGAGGACAAGAGAGAGGCAAAGAGACAGAGGCACAGACAGAGACAGGGACAGAGACAGAGACAGACAGGAATGACAGAGAGAGAAAAAGAGGGATAGAGGAAAAGACAAAGAGATCCTTTTTCAAGGCAGGCTTCCAGTGGCATACATGACCCAAATACTTCCTGTGGTTCTTATCACCTCCCAATAATCCATTAAATTATGATTACAACCCTCATAATCCAGTCACTTTCCCAAAGCTCTACTACTGAACATTGTTACATTGAGGACCAAGTAATCCAAAGATCAATCTTGGTGTGTGTGGGGGTGTACATTCTATATTCAAATTATAACATATATAGTCTTCCACTCAAATATAATGTTTTTCTACAATAAATTTTTATTCTCTTAGGTTTTGATAATATTCTAACAGAATTTATCCTGCTTCATTTATTGGAATTAGAGTGAAAGTAAAAAATTATATAAACACAAGGGTCTAATCCCCTGTTAATATTAAAAAATATAAAAATGAGAAGTGCTTTCAAACATTTCAAAAACTGTTCAACAAAAAAAAGTTTTAGATGTATTTAGTACAGGGTATGCAGGGTCTCACTACTAGATCAGACTCATAGTGATCCTCCTGTTTTCAGAGTTCCATGTGCTGGCGTTTGCCATGTAATTGCCATGCCCAGTACCAATTGCCATCTCAGCATGCCCCAGGGGCGGGGCTGGCATGGCAGGCCAGAGGATCAAACCCTCACCCCCTGCGTGTACCTAAGCAGGTGGTAATGGTATACAGGTCATGAACTTAATTCATTCCACAATTCAGGAGTAAATGGCCATGTCCATGTTTGGGCAAAAAGATGGCTGCAGTCATAGTTTTTATACACTGTAGAATTTGCAAACTAAAACAAAATCTTCCAAAATGCTTCTGTTTGAAAACTAAATTATTCACAAACAAAAGTGTTTGTGAAGCAAATTACCACTGTATATTGAAGACTATTTCATTTATATAGTCCCCCAAACAAGTAAAAGTTTGTTGGTGATTTCCCATATGCAAGAAAATTAAAGGTGTAGGTATGATGAAAAGAAATATTAGTGAAAGAAATT
Source organism: Octomys mimax (assembly GCA_002564305.1). Classification (NCBI taxonomy): domain Eukaryota; kingdom Metazoa; phylum Chordata; class Mammalia; order Rodentia; family Octodontidae; genus Octomys; species Octomys mimax. Next base: position 1,150 of record NDGM011181320.1, on the reverse strand, counting down.
TTTCATTTGTCAAATGATCTGGTTGATGAGTTTGTTCTCTGTCTGTGATAAATTGGAAAAATCATAAACATTTCTTCAAACTGTAGTGGCATATGACCAGCACACATACTGGCATTCCCAATCATCAAACCTGGTTGCCATTCTTTCATTAATTTTACAATACTTTAAGTTCATTCCTTGTGTTATGCTTCAGTACTTATTAATAAGGGTAGATCAGAAGCTTTTAATCCACTCAAAGAACATTCTAAAGATTTTCCCTTTCCTGATATATCATAAGTAACCAATATAACAGAAATCATGGTAATGCAGGAGAAAAAATTATTTTTCTTGGGTCTTCCTTGGTTCTCTGTCTGGAGCCTTGAAAAAATAAAATGACAAGAGGTCAATAGAGGAAAACAAACAGAAGTTTAATAATGCATGCATGACACATTCACACAGGAGCTCATAGTGATGGATAACTCAAAGAATGATTTGAAGTTGGTGTTATGTAGCATCATAACAGAAACACTAATGGAGAGAAGTGACATGACAAAGAAAGGATTTTAGGTTTCAATGGACAGAAAGCTGTGGAATGTTTAGTACTGGGAGGGTAACTAATGAAGTAAAGGTTGTGCAGGACAATTTCAGTGGCAATGTTCCATCTTCTACACAATTTCCCCGGAAAGGGGATTGGAGCTAGTCTTCACTTCTCAGAAATTTCTGCTTTTCAGTCAGAGGGGAGAAGCTGAAGGAAGTTTTCTTTCTGCAACTACTGAATATCTAATGCTTTTAGCTCAAAATAATTCTTATGATAAAGGGGTGAATCTTGGGTGACATACTGTAAACCCCTTTTCTTACAGACATGCATGCATGGGAATTACTGAGATGAGGAAAAGGACAGGACAGGGAGTTGCTGAAAGATATAGCTATGCATGTAAGCAGGATAATTTGGATAACTGTGGATTGCTGGTGGTGTGTGGAAAGCTAATGCTTTTTGTCATCTTTTTTTCATTTTTTTCTCTTTTTCTTAATTTCTTGCACCTTTTTTCTTTCTTTTTGCAATTTTGCATGTATTCTGAACAGCTAAGGTGAGAACACTATGCAATACAACAAATACCATCAAATTCATGTTATTTTGGGCTGGTGAGATAACTCAGCAGTCTAAAGTGCC
>NDGM011181317.1:0-25053 GCA_002564305.1 Octomys mimax | reverse complement strand
AGACAACACTATATATTACAACAAATACTGTGAAATTCATATTACTTTGTTAAGTGAAACTATATATCACTCATAATTTTCTTCTGTTTTAATTCTAATTTGTTCTCTCTGTAAAGAAAAATTGAAATAAAATAAAACATAAAAAAGGAGCAACCATGAAGCATCAACTCAGGCTACTTGAGAGACCTGGCTTGGTGCTGGAGTAGACTTTGTTTGGAAAGTATTGAAAAGTAGGTCATTTTCCCTAAAGAAGAACAAAACCCCCCTTAGTGTCAGAGACTCAACATCAGCCCAGGCTAGGTTGGCCTGGAGTTTCAAAGACTTCCTTTATCACTTAGGAACCAGGACCTCCTCCTCTGCTGCCTTCTCCTTCCACCCCACGGCTTTCCCCTTGCTCATGCTGGCATCTGCCTGAGTGTTTCTCTCACAGCAGTGCTAAGTGTGGTGAATGAGGCCTCAGTTCAGGTTTCAGGGGGTAGAGGCTGCTCCAACCCCAGCCCACTGGAAAGATGCATGCCTTTCCTTTTATCAACAGCGGTGGTCAGTGGGTCAGTCATTGTACAAATATGAATTAAATGCCAACTCATACATGGTGCGAGATGTTAGGCAGGTGGCTTTAAACAAAATAGATAAGGTCCTCATCTTCTCACTCTAAATTCTCTTGAAGAGACAGATACTGACCCAAATGACAGTGAATAATTATAAAAGAACATTTATGTTAAGAACAATGAAGGAGAATGAGACATAACGAGAATAAAAGGTCACTGATTGAGATTGGAGGGGCCAAGGATAATATTTCTTAGGACATGAAGTATAACTTGAAACCTGAAAGAGAAGAAGAAATTCAGCAAGGAGGAGCTTGGAGGAGAGATCCAGTCCCAAGGAACAGAATATGCAAAGGCCCTGAGGTAGGAAGGAAGGTTCAGGCTGCTATGGCAATTGCATAGTTACTAAGGGCGAAGAGGGGCATGAAATGAGCTGGTACCACTTAAAAGGCTGTGGAGATTTTAACATAATTTTTAGTTTTATTTTGCCAACTTTTCTGTGGCAATAACTATAGATGACCATTTATTGAAAAAGACCAATATAAACCAAGTCTGAGCACCCCAATGTCCATTGTCCCAAATACCCTGCAGCTTGCTCCTCTCTAGGGAGTAAACAATGGAGCAGGTGGAAAGGGAGCTGGCGCCATCCATATCATTTCTGTTTATTTCTTTGTTCCTAGAGTGACCTTTTTGCTATAACCTCCAGAGCTTTTCAAAACAAGAATCATTACCTGTATGGGGAACTTCCAGTGCAAATCAAATGACAGGCTTCAGTGGGCTAATGAAGGTCAGTGATCTGGCAATTTAATAAAAGTGAACAGCTGCATTACAGGAGAGGGTGGTTCTGTTTCATGTGTGCATGGAGAAAAATAAACTCAGCACTGTTTACTGTGCTTTACAAAGGAAGTAAAATTTAAATATCTATGTGTATCTTCATAGCCATATCTATCTACCCACCCATCCATCTGTATTGGTCACTTTCCTGTTGCTGGGACAAATTCTTGATATCCCAACTTAAAGAAGAAAAGGTTTATTCTGATTTATGGTTTTCAGAGGATTCAGTCCATGGCTCCAAGGAAGACTGGCATGATGGAAGGTCATGGTGCAGGAACATCACTCACTCTGTGGGGCTAGAAGGGGGGACAGAGGGAAGGAGGGAGGGAGGGATGGGAGAGAGAGAGAGAGAATGCAATCCCCCAAGTTTCACTCCCAGTGACCCATTATCAATCAAGATCCACCTCCAACCTGCATAGTCAGCTAAGAACTCACTAACACATAAAGGCAAGATGAGTATTGCACCCTAGTCATCCAATTACTTTCCAAACACATAAGACTGAGGATGTGTTTTGGATCTGAACTGTAGCACCCATCCACCCACCAAAGTGGTGGTGGAGAGAGAGAAATAATACTTAATAATATTTTGAGGCCTTGGCTGAGTGAAGCACTGTTCAGATGTGGCCAAGTTAATTGAGTTTTCCCCACTTCCCAGCCAAGCCTCAGTTAATGAGATCATTAAAGGATCAGAAGCTGACCTTCCAGGGGTAAAATGGTAGAGTGTGCTTTGGAATGGCCTTGCTATGTACACATTCAAGCTGAGGTGAAGATGTTAGATAGATAATGAAAAACAAACAAATAAAAAGACTGTGTTCTTTTCAATGTAATAAAATATTAAACATAGTGCATATAGGCTTGACAACCCTGCTGGTTACACAAACATGGAAAGCTAATTGATTCATTTCATTTCTTGAGAACCTGGTATGTGCCAGGAACCAGTCTATGAATAGACTTAATTTTTCTCAATCTTGCATGTTTGAAAAACATAGTTTGCTTCTGAATTTCTCTTGGCTTCAATTTTTGTGACAATTTTGGAAAGCACTTGTCAATATAATTGGTTAAGTATCACCTTCTGAATCTATTTTAACAGCTTTTTCAATTTGGGAATCAGTAACCTCCAGTGCCAGCAGGTTCGTAATTGTCTGTTTCCTTGACAAGGTTGTGAGGTTTTAGGATCTTAGTTTCCTGGAATTTTACTCATCCAAGAAATAGTCACAAGTGCAAAGATAAAGTGCTAGGACGCCACAGTGATGACGACAATCAAGCTTGCAGCTCCCAGTGAGAATTCAATGATGAATTCTCAACCTCAAACATTTTCAAGAAAATCCTGGAGGCTCAGAACCGGGGAACATTTGCTCAAAAATCACTGACTTGGGGTGCATCAATTAAGCTTGCATTTCTCAACCCATCCAGTTTTGATGGTGGCTTTTGTTAGTTCATTTTCATGGAAACCAGGCCCTATTTTTATTGTGAATAAGTTAATTGACTTTATTTTTTATATCTTTTTATCCCAGCTCATAATTCTTTATGTTCATAGATCAATATTAGGGGAAATTTCTTTGCCAACTAATGATCCATGTAAGAGTAATAGAAGAGAAATTTTCCAAAGGTTTTCAGAGTCAAAAAGAATTACTGCTGGTTCACGTGGTTCTATAACTGTGTTGTCTAAATGTCCCCCAAATTTATTAGCTATTTTCAGCTCTTTTATGATTGAGAACAAACATCTTTTTAACTGAGGATGGGAAAATAATCTGTTGCATTTTCGGGCTTCAAGAATATATAGCCCAATTCATGCACTTAAGGATAAAAAGATTGATGTTGAGCTGGTGACAGCTCCTACCCACTCAAAATCTTCTAGGTTATGGTCACTGGTTTCACAAATTACACACAGGATTTTTGCTCACCCACTTGTGTGAACTTATCTTAAATTTTACTGCTAATCTTAAACTTGCTCTTTGAGCAAGACAAATACCAAAAGAGGTTACTTTGCTTCAGACAATGTAGTTATCACAGAATTAATTAAGATTAATTCATTAAAATTTGCAACCAGAACCTCTGCTGACTTGTTCTACCTCCCTACCACTTTTCCCTTTCCTGATTATGGTGGATTCCCAGAATCTCTCTCTCGCAGCCTTGGGTTAAGTGGTATGTGGCCAGTGAGACTTGAGTCCAGGCTATAAGGTGGAGAGGGTGCTCTAACCCCAGCCCACTGGGAAGATGCCAACCTTTCTTTTTATCAACATCCAACAATGAGTGGATCATCATTCAACAAATATGAATTAGGTGTTAACTCACTGCAAGGTGTAAAATACCAGGGATACAGTGCTGTGCAAAATTAATACTATCATCTTTCACCCTAATTCTTGTAGAAGAGCAAGCATTAAACCCAAACACCACACACTTGTAATAAGTATACTGAAGCAGGAGGATAAGATATTGTTCCAATCAGGGTTTACTAGAGAAACAGATATTACATAAGATATACAAATGTATAAGAAATTGCAAGATTGATTTATGTTGCTTAGCCATAGAGTTGGATGAGGCAGTATGCAGAGGGCACCTGCATACTGGAGACTGAAGGATTCAGTCCAGGGTCTAGAGCCCACTGCAGTGTTCTGTGCAAGTCCTGATTAGGAAACCAGTGGGTCTGCAACAAGGCTGATGAGTCTATGCCAGAAGGCTGATGGACCCAAGCTAGAAGCTGAAGAGTCTGCACTAGAATCCAGGAGATGATGTCCAAGCTGAAGGTGAAGACTGGAGCTCCTCTGAAGAATAGAAACCCATCTGTCCTTCTGCATTTTCTGTCTATACCATCCAGGGGCTGAGCTGCCCTAGGGTGGGTCCTCTACAACCTAGGATGTAGAATTGCTCAGCTGATTTAGTTAAGCATTCAAACTTATCAACTTGATACAACCAACTACTACAGATACTAAAGAGAACAACACATAGGAATAATTTAGATTGAAAGACAATGGAGGTATTTCTTTGAAAGTGATGTATAAATTGAGATCTGAAAGATAAACAGGAAATGATTACAGATTGTACTAGAGAAAGAGGGATCCAGGCTCAGGAAATATTATGTACAAAAGTCCTGAGGTCAGCAAGCAGATTTTGGGTCCTCTCTGAGTTCCTGTCATACAGGAAGTGGTTATTAGAGATGGGGGAAAATGGTACTCAGCAAAAATGGAAGACTGGGCAAATAGCCCAGGATGTACTACCTCTTACTGTAAAATTTTGTATGCCTGGGAATTTTATTATAATCTATCTTTACAGTTAACAACATGAAAATGGGACTTTTGAAAATTATTGAGGCAATAAATGCTCTATAAAGCAGAGAAAGAGACGTTCTCTGGGTGCTGTTGGGGGTCTCTGCTGTTGCGAAAGAAGATAAGAGAACCCTGAGGATTTTAGAATCCGACTCTGGCCCTGTCCTTTTCCTCATAGGACAGGGTAAGTGAATGTCAATTGGTTTGTTGGTTGTGTCAACAATGCCTTGGGCTATTGGTCTTCCTCCTCTTTTCACTTCCTGGGTATGGAGTAATTTTTTTAATAAACAAAAACTACTCATTTTTTGTATTATTAGTTTGTGAACTTTTTAATCTGGCTTACAAGGGTAATTGTTATGGGGGGGGGGGAGTCACAGTTCAGAAAATGAAGTGATTTAGCCCCTTTGTCTCAGACCCTCCACTCCCCTGATCAAACTGAAGTTCTCACACAGGTTCAGAAGTGGAGAAGATAGAAACTATTCGTTACCCACAGCCACCTGCTTTTAAAATACAGTTTCACTGGAGCAGTTATGATTGTGCCTGTTTACTTGCCTACTGTCTACTGCTGCTTTCACACTTGACCAAATGGCCCACAAAACCCGAAAGAACCACCTGGGTCCTTACCAGACGAGCTTCCCAATTCTGAGCTATGATGCATAAAGAATTAAGTGACTAATTTTGCTCTAAAAGTTATTCACACAAAGTGAGTAAGAGCATAAAGTAAATGAGATTCTTTTCATTTGATAAAAATGGTTCTATACTTTTAAATGAGGGGGAAAAAAAGACTTGGCTTCATCTGATCAAGTTATTTGTCAAATAAGAACACCAGGGTCTGGGGAGATAGCTCAGCAGCTTAGGTACCTGTCTGGCACATGCAAGGTTCTGAGTTCAATCCCCGGTATCAAAAACAAAACAAAACAAAATGAAAAGCCCAAGGTCAGAGAAGTTCCATGACCTTCCAAGGTCAAACAGCTGGTTACCTGACTTGTGCTATAATAGGTACCTCTCTGGCAACAGGGGCCTACTCTATCACATTGCCCTAATTGCAGTTTAGATGCACACAAAGGATTCTACACCTTCCTTACTTGGGAGGTACTGGAGTTAATAATGGCACACACCTGAGCCCTTTGACTGGTCAGAGAGTTTCTGGATTTCTAAGTCTCAGGACCTTTTCACAGTTGCAGAGGAGGGCAAGCAACCAGGTTCTATGTGCTTGGCACCAGGTGTGGCTCTGTGTGGCCCCAGCAGGTGAGAGCTGTTACACATATGCCCCTCTGTTCCTGGACTCCTCACATATGCATGATAACATGGATTAGGCTTCCCAAGCAGGACTGATGTTTCTGAATAAATAACTTCAAGTGCCCTGAATGCCAACCCTCCGAATGCAGCCAAGCTGAGAAATACTGGAGCTGTGTGTATCACATGCCACTCAGCTCTCCTTATCTGCCACTGTCAGCAACATGTCAGCTGTGCTTGATCCACATGCTTCAGTCTCCCCTTTCCTCTTGGTGCTGGGAAGGATTAGACAAACTCCCACTAGACCCAACCAACATGCATGAGGCTAGGCCATTTGTCAGAGGCTCTGCCTGTGGCTGACTGCACCCCCTGTCCTCTGTGAAACAAGTTACAAGAGGGAGTCTGGCATAGACTCGTTTCCTCCTGAGGCCAAACTATCAGAAGGCCGTGGAGCAGTCTTGTAACTCATGGCCATTACCACTGCCCCCTGCTACTTCTTGAACTTGCCTCCACTGCAGAAACTGATCCTGAGCATTAGTCTTGGCCCCCAAATAGCCCCAGCCATTTGTCTGCCCAGCTGTTCGCTCTGCTGCTTCATTTCATTCTCCTTTCTGGAGTTTTGCTGGAGGCCCTGTGAGGCTGAGTTGGTAGACATTTGAGACCTACACAGAGCCACATCTACTAGGAGCAAAGCCTGCCTCCGTGTAGTCTCCTATGGGCTTGTGTGACCCTTCCCCATCCTTGCTGTGGATAGATGATCTTGTCTCTAACTCTCTTGGAACACTGAAGCCATCAGACATCTACTACCATTCCTCACTGTGCATCTCCCTCCCCCCAGCATCTGTACCACTTACTCCGCCTTTGTGTACTTTAGCTTAGATGAATATCTATTTTCTTTTGTCTTTTCAAGGACACGCTTCAAGCAATTTATCTTCTTTCCCCCTACATCATCAATTTTCTCTCTCAACTGAGTCATTCCCACGAGTATACAAGCATGAAGTTATTATTCTCATCTGAAAAGAAAAATTACCAAAAATTAAAAAAAACCTTTTCTTGACTCTACTTTCCCCCAGACTGCCATCCTGTTTCCTTTGCTCCAGCTTGTAACAAAGAATGTAGACTAAGTTGTCTTCAAGTCCTCTCCTCCTATCTCTCCTAATTCTTCCAACAAAAATTTTTTATAAGAATCACCGATAGCCTCCATTTGGTTAAATTCAGAGATAATTCAGAGTCCTGACCTTCCTGACCTATCTGTATCATTTGACACAATTTAGCATTTCAGTCTGCTTGATTTTTTTTCTTCTGGACTTTTGGGACCCCAAGCTGTCCTGAATACTTGTATTGCAGCAAGTACCTCTTCCCAGTCTCTTCTGATTAAACCTGTGGTAGTCAGCTTTACATCACTGGCCCCAAATACCCAAGCAAAAGGTCTGCTAGGGGAAAGATGTATTGTGGCTCATGATTCCAGGCTATGGTTGGTAGCTTCCATTACTGCACACCTGAGGTGAGCAGAAATATCCCAGAGCAAGGGTCTGATGAAGCAAAGAGATCACCCACAGCAGCTAAGAAGAGGAGGAGGGAAGGGAGAGGGCAGAGGAGACCTGGTGAGAATGGGGCTGGGAACCAGATATGGCCCCTAAGTTTACACCACCCAGATCCACCATGTTCTATTCATCCCTGGCTCCTGTTTCTATGACCACACCAATAGTACTATCAAATTACGATTTTCTCAATGGCCAATCCACTGAAGAAGGTAGGGAGAGCCCTGTGACCCGATCACCTAAAAATCATCCTTTGAACACATGAGATGGTAGAGAGATGATTTAAGTCTAAACCATAACAATCTTTTGGTATTGAAATGTCCTGGAGCTCAGTCTTTAGCTCTCTGAATTAATTTCCTTGAGTACCTCATCACTTCTCTTGACTTTAAATACTGTTTATTTCTACCCTAGACTAGTATAGGCAACTGCCTACTTGACATTCTTCCTTAGATCTCTCAGTACACTTCCGCAGCTGTTGCTGCTGCTGTAGCAAAATATTTGGACCAGGTCATTTCTAACCAATAGAAATTTATTTCTCACAGTTCTGGAAACTGGAAGGTGATTCGATCACAGGTTGCATCATAGATGACCCAGTTGCTATGTTCCTGCCTTCCCAAAAAGGGGAAGGCAGCTCCTTCCAGGCTTGTTTCTAAGGACAGTAATTTCATTAATGAGGACTAGAACTTCATCTCATCACTTCCCCAAAGTCCCCACCTTTTGTCACTATTGCTTTTGATATTCATTTTGAGCATAATTTTCAAAGAAGCCAATATTCATACCATGACAATGTCTACCTGGCACCTTGAATTTGTCCTAAACTATGCATCTTTTTTCTGTATTTTTGTTATTTATGACAAAGCCTTACTAAATAGTCAGGCTGGTCTTGAACTCCAGTTCCTCCTGCCTCAGGCTCCTGAGTAGCTGGGATTACAAGCATGTGCCACTATGCCTGGGTTGTTCTTTTCCTTTGTTCTGACTCACCTGCAGTTCTGTCCTTCCTACTCAAAGGCAGCTTCATTTTTCTAGTTATTCAAGTCCCAAACTTTGGAGCCAATCTTGACTTCTTTTCCTCCTTTCACATCTAATCTTTTTTAGATATTATCAATTCTATCTTCAAATAAACTCAGAATTTGACCATGTCTTATCATCTCCATTGCTACCTTCTTGACCTAAGCCACTATCATCTCTCACCTGGAACATCATAAAAGCCTTCCTGCTACTTTGTTCTGCCTGCCTCTGTACTTCTTTCTACTACCAAAGGGATCCTTTATCATTTTAAAACATAAGCCAAGTCAGGCTTGCTTGCTTCAAACCCTATAAGGATACCTGTGGTAGAAACAGCCCCAAAAGGACAGCTAGACCCAGCACTTTCCCCCAATGCAAGCAAATTCCATGCTCAAGCCTCTATTACTACACTTGCAGCCACACCCGAATTCCAGGTGCCTTGGCCTTTTTCTGGTCTTTGTCCTAAAATAAATGATGGTCCCACTTCACCTTCCTGTCCTTTACGAATTTGCCCTTCACCTGGTGCTCAGCTATCTTCCTCTCTTCTGTCTTTGCTCAGATGCACTCTGAGCACATGAACATGCTTGCCCTTTGCCACCCTTTCCTGATACCCTTTATCCTTATTTGCTTGTTTCTTTTTCTATATACTCATCTCCTTTTAACCTGCAATTAAATTCACTTGTTTATCATTTATTCACCATTTATTCTCTTTATCCTCTGCTAGAAGTCTCAAGGACACAACTGTATCTCTGCTAGATCCCAAGCTCCTACACATATTTATTAATTGATACATCAAGCATTTGTTTAATGTGTTGGAAGCAGGAAAGAGCATCCTTCGAGTTCCTGTGGTAAACACATAAACTGAGACACCTCAGCCTGCAGTAGTAGCATTTGCCTCTCATCCAAGATAGTCAGGATGCCAGGGGCAAGGATTGATTAAGCCCAGGAGTTTGGGCCCAGCCTGGGCAGCATAATGAGACCACACCTGAAAGAAAAAGGAAGAAATAAAAGTAAAGGAAAAAATTCTGTTGCTACAGTGTAAATTTAAAATGTCCCCCAAAGGTCTCATGTGTTTGGAAGATGACTGGATCATGGGGGACTATCTTGGTTACTTTTCTCTTGTTGGTGGGACAAAATACCCAACACTCAAAATGAAGGAAGGAAAGTTATATTTAGCTTACAATTAGTGGAAGGTTCAGTCCATACTTGGCTGGCTCCAAGGCAGAGTGGCACACAGCAGAGGGAAGCCATTCATGGCAGTGGAAAACAGTAAAACAGCAAGAGCAGAAAGGCAGAAGCAGAGAAACCATGGCAGCAGGAGAGGAAGAGACAGCCTCTCTCCCTTACTTAAACTGCATTCAGTCAATCAGCCCCAGGTTGGGTGTAGCACTCATACCCATGATCCGAGCACTGGATCATGAATTAATCACAAACTCTAGAAGTCCGCCCCATAACTGCACGAGGCTTTGAGGGACAACTAGACATATACCATAACAGGAAGTCATCCATTGATGAGTCCAGTAGCTCAATGTGTTGGTAGGAGATGGGATCCATTGGAAATGGATCACTGGTGGCACAACCTGGAAAAGTCGATTTCTATCCCCAGCTCCTCCCTTCTCTTTCTGCCCCAGGGTGCCATGGATTCAGCACCTTTTCCTGTGCCAAGGCCCTCTGCCTTGGAGCCAGCTGCCTGTGAACTGAAACCATGAAGAGAGGTCATGACCTCTCTTCCTTTAAGTTATGGGTGGTGGGTATTCTTGTCCCAGTCATGGGAAAGTAAACAATACTCCTCTTCTCCCCCAGGATCTGTCCCTACTTTTCTAGCATGACACTTGTTGTATTGACAAAGAAAAATAATAATAAGTGCTGAGGATATAGCCTAGTGGTATGCCAGTCTAACATGTGGGAGGCCCTGGGTTTGATCACCAGCACTTAAAATAATTGCTGATTCTTTGTTTAAAAAACTAGACCATCAAAACTTTCTATTTCCCTCTACTTTCACATTTTGTATTATACACTTATATCCAGTGCTCAAGTCCTAGCATAATTTTTGTGGCCAGCCTATGGAATTATTTATGTGGCAGAGAAAATAATTTCAGGCCACAAAATTCTACTTTCTAAAACATGCAAATCTTAACATTTTTCTTGAGCTATATTGAATCCTATTCTACATAGTAAGGGAAACTCAGTCTTGTTGATTGAAGGTCAATTCAGTCACTTCAAGGTTATTTCCTTTACTCATTTTCCCTGGCCTGGGCCCCTGTATAGTGTCATGGGTTAAGAGTGTCCACAGAGGTGCTTGGTCATCTGTCTGTCATTTCCTAAAATTCTCTCATTCCTCTATTTCCAGGGAATATGGGTCATGCCAGATTCACTGAGGGCATCGTCTTACCCTGGATAGGAGGCCAGATCCAAGCATCACATCTGTACTACTCTGAGTCAAAACAAACAAAACACCTCTATGTGCCAAGCATTTCCAAGGGCAGTGCACAAATCTGAGAGTTCCTGTCTGTGACAGATTGTATTCTAGAGAAGGTAGCCAGGTATAGACACAAACACAAATAAATGTGAAAAGGTGATATGAAATACTGTGAAGGGAGCCAGAGGTGAAGAACATCTTTCTTCTTTAAAATTTTTTTTTAAAAAACATCTTTTATTTATTTAGTTAATTATTTATTTATTTGGTACAGGGTCTCACTATGCAGTTCACAGTAGTAGTGATCCTCCTGTCTTAGCCACCCCAGCACAGGGGTTGTAGGCGTGCTCCACCACACTTGGTTTCAGGGCTGGCATGGCACACCCAGGATGGGGCTGGCATAGTATACAGTACTGGGATCAGAACCTCGGTCCTTGCACTTGCCAGGCAAGCACCTAGACCACCAAACTATCTTCCCAGCCCCAAGAATGTCTTTCTAAGGCACAGCATTTGAACTCAGGTCCTTGCGCTTGCCAGGGAAGCGCTTATTCCACTGAGCCATCTCCCTGGCCCCATAAGGCACAACATTTGAGCTAAGAAGAATGATGAGAAGAAAGCAATCATGCAAAGATCTGAAGGAATGGATTCCCTAATGAAGAAATGAGAGCACAAAGGCTCTAAAACAGGAACAAGTTTGGTGTATTGAATGAACTGAAAGATGGTTGCATAGTGGAATATGAAAAAAGGAAGTGGAGAAAGCTCCATTCACAAAGGTTGGCACAGTCAGAGCAAGTAGAACTTTCCAAGATGGCTTACGCTAAGGTTAAAGATACTCTGAAGCTACCTCTTGGCCCTCTCTACATCTCTTCTGCCACAGTCTGTGGGAAAATGTTATGAGGCTTTCACCCTTCTATGCAAACCTTGGGGAAGCAGGCACTTAGACTGCACATCCTTCAGGTTTTCAAACCTCCTGGTGTTTATGTGGCCTTATGATTGGCTTAGTTGGGAATAGGGTAGGAAACATGTGGGCACACCCATCACACCTAACTGCATTGTGAGGAAAATCTGTAGAACTTGGAAAGAGGCAAAATTGATTAACATGTAGACCATTGATAGCATCCTTCTGACTCATCTTTATGAAGTCAACTGTGAAAATATAGAATTCTGCTATAGGTGCAAGTGAATCTTGTCCATAGAAATGTAAGTGGTGCTCAGTGAAAGAAAGTTGATTGTCACCCTGTGGCTATTGATCAATTTTGTGTCTGCCTGTATGATTTCAACATTTATGATGATAGTGATGATGATGGTGGTAGTGTGTGTGTATTTGTGTTTTGAATCCTCCTTTGAAAGTTGTAAAATCTTACTGCTGTTCTCATTAACAAGGACATGTCCATTTTATATTAGTATGAATCAAGAGTTTACCTTTTACAGGGCCGTTTCTTTTTTTGTTTTGTTTTCTTTCTTTTTTTTCATTAGTTTTATTGAGAAACAAATAGTAATGAGACAGTTCACAGGGCCCTTTCTTTTGACAAGTTTAATCTCCTCTCTGTTCTTTCTTCCCTGCTCTTGTTTGCTTGCTTACTTGTTCTGAACAGCCACAAGCCCTGGTGGTAAGTCGAGAGCAGGTGGCCTTCTCCTCTGTGTACAAGGGACACCTGGAGCTTGGAGAAGTAGAGACACACTTGGTTTGCTGACTCAGGTTACTTGAGGGCAAGTGGGAGGAAACACTACACCTTCGTACTTTGGAAAATGCATTGAACTATTTTGACAAAGGTATGAGATCTATTTCGATGGATGTTGTTATGGTTTGTGTCTAGTTGTCCTGCCTCCTCCCAGAAGCCTCATGCAGTCATGGGGTGGACTTCTAGAGTTTGTGATTAATTCATGATCCAGTGCTCAGATTATGGATGCAAGCCCTACACCCGGCCTGGGGCGGACAGCCTGAATGCAACAAAGACAGGCAGACTTGCTCTCTGTTGCCATTGTTGTTGCTGCCCCTCCCTTTTGCTCTGGCTGTTTTGCTGTTTTCTGCTGCCATGAATTGCTGTCTGCTGTGTGTCATTCTGCCTTGGAGCCATCTCCAAGGAGAATATGGACTGATACCTCCACAAACTGTGAGCTAAATATGCCTTTCCTCCCTTAATTTGGGGTGTTGGGTACTTTTTCCCAGCAAGGAGAGAAAAGTAACCCAGATAGATGTCAATGTCCTGCAATACACAATACAACCCCCCAGCCCAAGACAATCTGACCCAAATCACCAGAAACACTCCTAGGAAGAACCATCATACTTGAATAACTTTGATCTACAAAATATTGTTCTTGTGTGTGAGGACCTAAATAACTGTCCCCCAGGAATCCTGTAGGGGCCCAGACAAACATTTTCTTTTCATTTCCAAATCACTAAGCCAGAACTAGGTTTACAGTCATATCCTACTCCCATCACTGGCATGCAAAAAAGCTTTATGGCCTTTGATAAAACATCTTTCTATTGAGAACTGAATTGGGTATTCATTGTCTTCAACCCTACCATTCTCCAGTAAGATTTATATTCTTGTTTTGCTTAAGGTTCACATTTTAATATAGTAATAAAAACAAGAGAGATGGTCTCATTGCAAGGAATCTTTAGTTAATTATCAGGTCCCATGCTGCAAATCACTGGGTTAAGTTTCTAGTACCCAGAAAAAGACAATGTTTTTCCTCTCTTTCCAGGAGTCACATGAGCCTTCTAGCCACGTTGAAGAGAAGAGAGCTGAGACTAGAGGTGAAGCTCCCCCCAAACCTACAAAGTATGGATCTGATCAGAAGGCAGCATGCCTGGTGAACAATGTCCAGAGTCCAGAATCAAATCTTGAATCCCAGCTCTGCCATTTCCCAGCTCCGTGACCTTGAGCACATTATTGTACATCTCTGAATTGCTAGTCTTGTCTCATACCCCCATATATATAATGATGCTATATCAACCTCCTGGCTTTGTTTTGAAAATTAAATTAGGTAATGGATTTAAAGAAGCTGGCACCAAAAAAGGCAGGCAATACATGCTGTATCTTTCCCCAGCAGAGGCTGACGACATGGGGAATCATTCAGCACAATGTGCCTGATGCTTGCCAGGGGTCACCAGAGCTCTAGGCAAGTAGCCAGGTGACTGGGGGAGGACCGGCAGATGTGGTGGAGACTGTCAGGGACTTGGCGAGCATCTGAGTGGTAAGAAGCAAGGAGCCAGGCAGAGTTGGGATTAAAAGAGGTCTGAAGGAGCCCAGAGAAGGGGTTGAAACACACACAAGTAAAGAACAAGTGTGGGTTTCAGTCCAGTAAGATTCTATACCATCACCAGTAAGGCCAGAGACCCTAGGTAGAAGATATTAGGCACCTATGCTTAAAAAGTGTGTGAGGTAAACAAAGGGATGCCAGACAGCAAGCAAAATAGGTCCTTCGATGGAGCTCTTGAGCATAAATGACCTGCCCTTAAACAGACCTTGGTCTCCGGCATTTTCCACCTGTAGAGCAGGAGGGCATTGCTCTGAGCTGTGCTTAGGACAGCATCTATTATGCATAGATGACCCAAACATCAGTCCAGGGTGACTACTGTGCCTGAACAGTGATTTGCGTGCCCTTGTGGGTCTTAGCTCCAGTGTCAACAATTTTATCTCTGCTGTCAACAATTGATAGAGACTGCCTGCAACACTGTCTTGAAAGATATTTTGGAGGCCACTTTTGGGAAGAATGCTGTGCTTGATTATTCATGTTGGCCAAGGGCTCAGAAATGATGAGTGAAGGTTTGTTTGCTATCTTTTAGCTTGAAGCGGTGTGGCAACTAGTAGATAGGCAGCTGGAGTAAGCCTCGCAGATATAAGTGGAGGAATTTACTCATTCATGTATTAATTTATTCAACAGCCTCAGAATAGCCTCCATACACAGTTTTGCCACCCTGGGGGAAGTCAGAGAATGCAAAAGAAGAAGTTCTAGTAGTGTCAGAACTGTTTTCCAGTTGCAGACATGTTTTGGCACCTCGTTTACATTTGACGTCAAAAAATAACTCCAGGAAGTAGAAACTATTAGTATCAATAAATCTCGATTTTATTCTAGAAAACAAGGGCTCACATCACAATTGGAAACAACAAGTCTAAATAAGTCCTACTGTAACAATTATCATGTCTTCAAATGCAGTCTTTACCATCTTTCTCTGAAGGCCAGGAAGAAGAGAGGCCATGCTGTTGAAGCCGTTTGCCCTCTGGGCCATTCAAGAGCAGCTTTCCTGACACACTGTGGGCCCTCAGCCAGGCTCTGAGTGTGCCCTAAGCCCAGAGAGTGTGTCTGCAGTGAATTGGCCCATATTTTATCTCCTTACAAAATAGCTATTTAAATATCCCTCGAGTATGCACTTTCTGAATCATTAAGACTTCAGGGTGCATCAATTACACTAATTTGAGAAAGTGATCAAATTCATGCAGGGCTGTTATTTTTAAAGAAAAGACATTTCAGTATATTGATGGGGAATTGGTGTCCGGAGTATATAGATTTCCAGTTATGTTCTGTCATGGCAAGAATCCATAGGTTTCCTTTAAGAGACAGAGAACACATTATGCCTGGTATTAACAAAGATCAATTTCAGTAAAGGAAGACATTCAGCACAAGGGAATTGAGCTGATCTGGGAATAAATGACGTAATGTTTGAAACGATAAGGAATAAGTCATCCTGGGACTCCATGTTCTTTTCTAAATGATGATTAAATGGAATTTTTGTCCCTGCTTTTTTCACTAGAAGTGTTTTTTTTTCCCCTATAAAGTATAATGTATCTATTTTGGCATTGTCAGCAAAGCATGCAGCTCATAATTAGGCTTCTCAAAGATTTCAGATTTTTTTGGTCCTAACTTGAAGGGAGGGTCTTATCTTTATGCCAACTTATTCTACTTTTCAAACCAAAGTGACAGTCTTTTATAAAAATTTGACTCTGGGTGTTATCTTTCACGAAAACTATATTGCAAACTTCAATATGGTGAATAGAGTTACAAAGACGCCACAAGGATAATACGAAAGATTTTGGAAATAAAGATAAGCTCTCCACTGAGATGTGAGATGCAATGAAAGAAAAATGATGAGATGAATAGGAATGGCACCGGCCCTGGATCCCTATCAGCGTCTCTAAGGAAAAAGTCAGAGCAAGCCAGACTTTCTCTCTTTCTCTGAGAACAAATTTCTTCAGGGTCTATAAAAGCTACTTAAGTATATTCCTGTCAATATTTAGAACTGGAAGAGACCTGAAGTATATCAGCAAATGAGCAAACAAATGCTCAGGGAGATGTTAGTGGCTCACCCAGGTTCATATCTTTGGTTTGTCAATATTTCTTAGCAGCTAACCCAGAAAATTTTCATTTGTAAAAGGGACACTACTCCAATTATTCCTATTTTGTTGCTTCCACGATGATATTGATTTTTGAATATCCACTGAAAACTAGACCATGATTGAATGCCAGATGTTCTAGCTTGGGACTAACTCGAATACTAAGATTCGGATTATGCATTCCTTGTGGGTGACACAGAAAGTATACAAAGGGCATGTTTCCATGAAGTAATACATGGAGGCCACAAAAGTGGGTGGGCAGTGAGCTATTGCAGCAGACTAAGCACCTGCTTAGGCAAGTGTAGGAACCAGGGTTTGATCCCCAGTATCACATGTGTGCTGGCCCTGGTCCCTGGTGCACTGAGTCAGCCACCAAGACCAGGTGTGGGACACCTGCCTATAATACTAGTGCTGGGGAGGCTGAAAACAAGAAGATCACTATGAGTCTGAGCTGCACAGTGAGACCCCACACAAAATAAAAAATAGAAAAACAAGAAAATATTCATGCCTCATTGGATTTGTAGTTTATTTCAAATTTCAACTAGTTTTGCTTTCCTTTCTACTAGAAAATCATAAAGTGTCCAAATCACAAGTAATTTTGCCCTGAAAGGCAACTTTGGATATAGAAAGAAAAGATGCTGTGTAATAAATACATGTTTTTATATTGAGTTAGGCTAAGGGAATCCCTGTCTGAAATTACCTAAATCAAATAGAGTTCTGGACCAATTATTTGTACTTCTATTTTCATCACCTGGCTTCTCAGCAGGTATGTAATTTTAGCCTAAAGAAAGATTCTTGGTCAGGCAGCCTGCTCCTGTCATGGAGTTTTGAAGACTGTGCTGACAGAACAGAAGTATGTTGGGCATGGTGAGTAGCCCTTTTGTGGCTGTTTTCATTCTGCTTAGTTTTGGGTGATTTACAGAATCCCTAAGCAGGATAGAAGAATGTAATGACCCAGAGAAAAGAATGAGTTATTCCACTTCTTTTAGTCATAAGATTTTGATGCCTTCTGGCTCTTCTCCTATGCAGAAAGAACCAATAGCAAGTTATTTTGTAGCTTCAGCTCTTGGGAAACAATTCCTCATTATGGAAGCTCTGTGTACAAACCAGTTCCAGAGATCACACAGCCAGTGAGAAGGATTTCATTCTGAATGAAGATCTCTGGATAAAATATAGTTGGTGAGAGTTTTTCTTGCCAGGAATATGTCTAACTGTCATGAAAGAAAAATCACAAAGTAGACAAAAGAAATCTTCTGTACTACCTTGTAGCTCCATCAACAATCCTGCACCTCTACTTGATCACTGGGCTACTCTTCTCAAAATCTGAATGAGAATGAAGGAGGATGTAGACTCTGGGCAGGGACCATTGGGCAAATGAATTCACTGCCAAGGGCATGAGCTATTGGACAGCAGAGATGAACCCACTGCTCATGCCAGGAGCAGGTCAGGGAGAGTTGTGGGCCAAGACTTTCCTCTTCAGATATGTTCAGTGGAGCTCTAGCATATTTAAGTTTCAAGAAAAAAAAATAAACAAAAAGTTAAAAATTTCAAATATGCTTTTGTTATAGCTCGTATCTAGTTGTCTCCCCAATACCTCATGAAGTCATTGGAGCAGCTTCCAGAGTTTGTGATTAATTCATGATCCCAAATGCTGGGATTATGGACATGAGTGCTACACCCACACTGGTGTGCATAATCTGCATACAATATAAGGAAGGTAGAGAGGCTTACTAGCTGTCACAACCACTGTTCCTCCCTTTGCAATTTGCTATTTTCCACCACCATGAGCTGCTGCCCTCTGCCATGTGCTGCTCTGCCTTGGAGCCAGCTGATTATGGACTGAAACCTCTGCTAACTGTGAGCTAAATAAACCTTTCCTTCCTTAATTTTGGGTTTGGGTATTTTATCCCAGCAGTGAGAGAAAAGTGAGACAGTTTCTATGTTTTAATGAGCCAGAATAATTAGTATTTATTTATTTATTTAATGTATTTGTTACACAGCCTCATTATGCAGCTTGCAAATGTAGTGATTCTCCTGTTTTTAGCCTCCCCAGCCTGAGATTACAGGCATGCACTATCTTGGCCAGACTCGGTGGCCAGTTGAGTGTGCCCAGGGGTGGGGCTGGCACAGCATGTGGTGCCAGTGATCAAAACCTGGATACTTAGTCTGCTGAGCTAGCTCACCAGCCCTATGTTTAGTATTTAAAGAAGCCTGGAAAACTTATTTTAGATCAAAATTGCTAAATTTTGTTTTGCCTGTAAATACAGTTCTCCATTAGGTTATTTATCATAGTTATCTATACCTACTCAAAAGCAGTTTAGGAGCTGGGTATAACTCAGTGGTAGAGCATGTAAAAGCTTTGTATTCAGGCCCCAGTGTGTGTAGCCCCCACTCCCCCCCATACCTACATATAAGGACTTAGAGAAAAATTAAAAAGTTAGTCATAGTAGCATTTTTCTACCTCCTTTCCCTTGAGCTTTGCTGAAGCAGGGCCAGTTCCCTAGTGCAGATATACCCTCAGTGGCTTTGAGTGACCTTCCTCATTAACTATGCTCTCTTAGGGTTGTGGTAAGGGGCATGGGTATAGCACTGGCTCTCATGCCTAATGCTCAATATATCATATTGGTTCTCTAGCCTGCTTACAGGGTGGAGGAACTTGTAAGGCAGTTCTTACTTGAGTCTCCTTATTGTTTTCTGCTGGGTCTCTCATCAACATAATCTCCAACTATCAAATTGTAACAGCAAACACAACCACTGTCATTAGACAAAGTACCACACAAATAAAAAGAACCCTGGTGTAGTGCTTTGCACTCTTATAATATGATATTGGTTAAACTTATGATTCTTGCAGCATCCCTAGGGAGATTGTAGGGATTATTAATCCTATTATGGGAAAGAAAGTGAAATCATTGTCTGTTTGAGAATTTACCCAGTTGGGGCTTGGCTGGTCAAGGATTTAACCCTCAGCTCTCTGTTCTAGTCCAGATTGCTCTCACCGACCAGCAGCCAAAAGAAGTTGAACCCCATGCTGCATTATTTATCCTTCATTAGTTCCTAAAGACCTAAGAGCAATGTTCCTTTCTGAGGGTCACCTTCAGCATAACTTCCAAATTTAAAATAAAAGGTCTTCTTTTATTTTTATTTATTTATTTATTTAGGTCTTCTTTTAAAGACATGCAGTCTTCTCCTTTGCTTCTCCACAGCACACTGATTTATTTTAAGGCATCAAACTTTTCTCATTTAGGTGTTATTTCAAAGATCTTTGAGAAATCCTAATTGGAAACAGGCAGCCTGAATCTAGCAGAGAAAAAGAGCACAAATTTAATCATCTCAAGTATGGGAGAGACTGACAAATAATCCTTTATATGTGGAGGTGTGGGGACACTACCAGCCACGGAAAGCCATGACTCATCCCATGCCCAGTTAGAGCTGTAGTTGTGGAAATAGTCTGTGAGCCCCTGCTAGAAGAATGATATTGAACCAAGGAGGGAACAAACAGGAAATACTCTGGAGTCCTTTCTCTCGCTCATTCTCCCTCTCCCTCTCTTCCCTCCTATTTTTATGATTTCTGCTAGTGCTTCCCATAAGCCCAAACCAAACGTGGGCCAGAACCTCAGGAGCTTGGGTGTTGTATCCTGTAGGGAAAGGGACAGAGACTGGATGGAAGCAATGCCAGAAGGGGGAACCAATAGAGACTAGCTAGCAGAGGGACGATGTCCCCTGACTGGTTAGTGGGATGAATGAATGCTATTTTACATCATCACACCAACTCCCCCTGCCATGGAAATATTGATTCCTTTTTGATGAGTTTTAAGGAAACGGGATCCTGGTGCCACTCTGTATTTTTTTTTATTTTTATTTTTATTTTTTTTGTATTTTAAGAAAGATCTACAGGGTGTTCATGGTCTCACTACTAGATTGGACTGGCAGTGATCTGCCTGTTTACAACCTCCCAAGAGCTGTGATTACAGGTGTGTGCCACCACGCCCAGTCTCAATTGCTGTCTCAGCACACCCCAGGGTGGGGCTGGCATGGCAGGCCTGGGGATCGAACCCTGGCCCCTGCGCTTGCTTGCAGGTGCTTTAATATACTGAGCTGTTTGACCAGTCCTACTCTGCATATTTTATGTCTTCCTTATTCTCTTTTCCTTTGCATAGTGTAGAACTTTCTCCTAATACCTTGCCTTTCTCTGTATCAGTTGAAATGGAAGCTGTACCTCTTGCTTCCTCTTGCATTCTTTTCCTTCGCTGAATGTTATAAAGGAAGTCTGGTTTCCATGGCAGAGACCTGGCTATTCAGGTTGGAGCTACAGCCAAGATGCCCTTTGCTGTACATCAGTCTCTCACCTGATACAGGGGACACTCCTCCCATGAAGCAAATGAAGTTTAATCTTTAGCATTGCCTGCCTAACTCACACAGGTGCTAAGAAGAGTCTAGAAGTGCTGAATCCATGGTTGCTATTCTTTTTCTTGAAGAAAGCCCTCCAAATAGCATGACTTCAGGCCTCACAAAACGTGGCTCATCTTTTCTTCTTTTTCTTTTCCCATCACTCACTGCCAATGTCTATAGCAATACAAAACAGAGGTAATTAATATGTGACTGGTCAACTGGCCGGGTCTTCAAAGATGTATGATCTGGTCAGTAGGTCCAAACACAGGAGGAAGTACAAGGTATGATTGCACCTCCGTAAATCTGCTCCACAATTAGTAATGTGAATGACAAAGGTGGCCTTTGAGGTCTGGCTGGTCAAAAAGTTCTAGTGCTCTATGGTTCAGTAAACTTCATGTGTGACACCATGGTGATAGCCACCCCACCCCCTGCCTTCCCAGTGCACACTTCCGTTCTCAGGGGAGATGTGCTGAGGATAGGGTCGAGAGGGCCTTCTCTGTGGTCCTTTCAAACACAAAGGAAAAAGACTGCATCTGGGCATCCCTGGAGACTCCAGCACTGGGATATTGTACCCAGGCCTGTGTCACTCACATGAAGTTGTAATCATTAGTTTCAGCCCCTTTCACACTGCCAAGCCCTGGGGTACATCCTAGCCAGTAGATTTTTCTTTATATGTTCATGGTAACA
Source organism: Octomys mimax (assembly GCA_002564305.1). NCBI lineage: Eukaryota > Metazoa > Chordata > Mammalia > Rodentia > Octodontidae > Octomys > Octomys mimax. Next base: position 3,795 of record NDGM011181317.1, on the reverse strand, counting down.
CCATTGGCTTTGGCAGTGGCTAGCTTTATTTGCTTTATTTTTTTAATTTATGTATTTGGTATAGGGTCTCACTATGAAGCTCGGACTCAGAGTGATCCTCCTGTCTCAGCCTCCCCAGTGCTGGGATTAGAGTACACCACCATGCGGGGTCTCAGTTCCCAGCTCAGTGTGCCCAGGGGCAGGGCGAGCACAGCATGCACTACTGGGAATCAAACCCCGGTCCCCATACTTGCCTAAACAAGCTCTTAGTCTGCTGAGTTATCTTGCTGACCTGACAGTGACTAGCTTTAGATAGGAATCTCTTCATCAAAATCCCTCCCTCCACAGAAAAACAAGTCAAAGGCCAGTTGAGATTGAGAACTGAATTATATTGTAGCATTGCAATGTAGTATTAACAAACTATTTAAAATTTCTAAATATCCATTTAATATTTTAGAACCCACCAGGCCCTTATTGAGAGAGAGAGAGAAAGAGAGAGAGAGAGAGAGAGAGAGAGAGAGAGAGAGAAGAGAAAAAGATTGAGGAGATAATAAAAAAGACAAAGGATAAAGGATTAAGAGCAAAGGTAGGAAAAGCTTTGTTCCTGGCCACTTCACCAGTTCTTTGATCTCAGGCAAGAAACTATCTCTCAGGGCCTTAGTTATCCAATGCGTAGAATAAAAATAGGGAGAACCTACTCTCTAGGCTTTTTGTGAGGGTTAAATGAGTTACATGTAGAAAGTCCTTTGAGCTGTTCTCAGCCCAGAGGATGAGCTCAATTGATCTTAACCAATGATATTTTATGAGTCCTGCTATAGCTTCTTTGGCTAGGAGCACCATCTTTGTTAAATGAACTTCCATATTTGTGAAGAGTCAAGGCTCTGAGCTTGCCAACCACTGACCCTCAGTCCCCTACACTGTTTCTTCAACATTTTCCATCTGCAGAGTGAGAATACCAATAATCTCTGCCTCACCAGGGTTGCTCTAGGAAGCAACTGAGGCAGACCCATGGGTGGGACTTGATCATCTCTGAAGAACAATGGAATGGCTGTATTATTTGAAAATCATCAGTTACTAAGACACCATGGCTTTGCCATCTTGTTTGATCATATGTGAACCTCTCTTACCATCCTTCCCTCATCATGAGATAATTATTTTTGTTTTTATGACCAAGACCCTTGAAAAAAGTGAATCCAGTTCCCACAGCCTCCAATATGTGGAAAATGCTATCTGTGGTGGATTAACTAATGAGAAATTTGTAATACCCAGCTGGACTGAATCAGTAATATTCTGGGTGTGGAAGTACCACCTGAGGGTTGTTACCAAGAGCATAAAAAGAAAGCTAGAGGGAAAGATGGTATGCTGTAGATTTCCTCACAGAAATTTGTCAAATCAGTTTTCCTAACATAAACTCAACTGTTCTCACCCTCCAAGGTCCTCACTGTTGCTGAAGATGGCTGAAGTTCTCTTCAGGGGAGCTCTGGTCTTACCTTGAGCATTGCTTTATGGCTCCAGTGAATGTCCCTCAGCCTACTGGCATAGATAATTCATCCCACTGACACAGACTTCCTAGCTTCCACCCCTAAACTTTGGACCTTCTCAGTGTAGAGCCTTGTTACAGACTTGCACTGTTGTGTGCTCTAGGCCTTCACCTGGACTCTTGGAAGACATTGCCATGTGATCCATGTCTTCAGCTGGATTCTTCGGGACTCTAATGTGTGGAAAAATCTCTTGCACTCTTCTGTATTTGACTTTTTTAGTAAATATTATAAAATCACCCTATATGTTGTGTGTCTTTATTAAACCAATTCCTTAGCAAGCCCTGATTACAAATAAAATTAGTGAAAAAGAAGTCCTGAATTTTTCACTTAAGAACTTTGGTGGGATATGGGCAGCCTGAGAGACTCTGGTAAGCTCTGACCTTCCTTAGTCCCCAGTGTGCAGGTGTGGGGCTTCTGTTGGTGCCAGTCCAAACTTTAAAGGACTTAGAAGGACTCTGACTGGCTTGTGGGATGCAGGAGAGCTATGACATATGGACTCAGTGCATGCAGATGTGGAGCTGTCCTGGGACCATTTAAGAACTTTGGCTATTCCACCTCAGCTGGTCTACCAAGAACCAGCTGCAGGACCATCAGCCAGTGGGGCCCAGTGGTCTGCTTGGACTGGGCTCAGCTAGAAGGAGCCAATCACAGCAACCAGACCCAATCCAGGTCCTGCCATTCAAGCTCAAGTTCAGTAGATCTAGTCCCAGTGAGCTGAGGCATACTGCTGACCCTGGCTGAGCCCAGACTGAGGTCCAGATCTGCAGGAGCATCCTAGTGGCACAGAGGTGGCAGCAGGTAACAGGGATGAGTGAATCTGCCTGCAAGACTCCAGGCACACGAATGGGAGGTACTCAAACAGAACACAGGGGATCTAATTTAAATACAAATTCCCAATTTAATATCTGATTTGTTAGTTATGTTTGCTCCTGTGGTCTAAAGTATAAACCCATTAGTTACAGAAGTTTTTCATTTTCTATATTTCACTAGCTGTTATTAGTATTGCTAATTATGCTACTGTAAATAGGAAGTCATATCTCCTTAACCACATTTTCCCTTGTGCAATATTATCAGGAGATGTTTGGGTAGTAACCTCACCACAACCTCACTCTGAAGGATAGAGGACAGTGCCAAACAGAAACCAATCTTACTCTCAATCAATACAGAACGCAAAATGTTGGGACAAACACACAAAACAAGAATCTCTGACACAGGAGAGATACCTAAGAAACAGATTCTTGACAGTGAGACTCTGATGGCAGTCACAGAACTACATAGTATGAAACTTTCACAAAAAGGTATTATACAAATAAAAATAAAGAGTTCTCTCTGAAATAGAAAATGACAAAAAGAAGGAGCAAAATGCATTATCAGGCCAGAGCTCACCCAGAACAAACCCAAGAGATATCAGCATAGAAGAAATTGGAAGCCACATCCCTGAAATTTCTGAAATAATAGCAACTGAAGTAAAAAAACAACTTCAGGGGCCGGGGAGATAGCTCAGTGGAATAAGTGCTTCCCCAGCAAGTTCAAGGGCCTGTGTTCAACCCCTGGTTCCACAAAAGAAAAACTTCAGAAGACTATAAAGGTAATCAGAACAGAAATAATCTCACAGGTAAAAAAAAAAAAAAAGAAATGATGACTATAATGAAAGAATTACTATGCATTTCTAAAGAAGACACTGACAAAAAAAATAGAGGAGAATAGAAAATTAATGGAAACCTTGAATGAACATTATAGGAAAGAAATAGAATGCATAAAGCAGATTCAAAGAGGTATACAATAAATTAAAAGCTCCATTAAAAGTCAGCAAAACTGTTTGAGTGAAAGTAAATGGACTGCCATACTGGCCCTGCCCCTGGGTTGCACTGAGGTGATTGAGACTGTGCAGTGGTGGGTATCTGTAATCCCAGAACTTGGGAGGCTGTAAAACAGGAAGGATCACTACGAGTCCCATCTGTGTAGTGAGAACCTATAGGCCCTGTACTAAATACTTTTAAAAAAAAGAAAGAAATAACAAACTTTCAGATCTTGAAGACACCACTGCAGCTAAGTGAAAAGGTAAGGAAATATCTCTTTTTTTAAAAAACTAGGATCCAGGAAATAATAACTCAACAGCTGCAAGACAATGCAAAGATGAACAACATAAGACTAAGAGGCATCAGTAAGAAATAAGGAGGCAACACAAATGACATAAAAGGAATATGGACAAAAGTAATAGCAGAAAACTTCCCAAATATAGGAAAACAATCTGACATTCAGGTAACCAAAGCAT